>JAODUG010013325.1:2037-24238 GCA_027564795.1 Aphredoderus sayanus | reverse complement strand
CCCCCCCCCCCCCCCCCCCCCGCCTCTCTCCCTCCCTTGCTGTCTCTGTTAACAATGCAAGCCAGTGGCTTTGGTCACATGGTCTCCCAGAATCCGCAGATGAGGTTGTTTTTGTTTTGGATTCCACATGCTGAACTTTGCTCCCATTGGAGAAGGTGTGTGCGTGCGTGCACAATAGTTCCATGGTGCGTGCACATAGTTCGGGGGGTTTGGGTCGGGTGGGACTCGACTGTTCTGCCAAATTCTGTCTGCGAAACTGCACACGTGCTGCCGTACGCAAGCTGAAAATGGATGTGTTTACCAGAGAGTCTCGCTCTCTCTCTCTCTCTCTCTCTCTCTCTCTCTCGCTCTCTCGCTTTCTCTCTCTCTCGCTCTCTCGCTTTCTCTCTCTCTCTCTTTCTCGCTCTCTCTTTCTCGCTCTCTCTTGCTCTCGCTCTCTCTCGCTCGCTCTCTCGCTCACAGACACACATTGTTCTCGCCCTGTTTGCGTTTTTGATTTTTCTTTCTGTTCATAAATTCTTCTCTTTCATATTCTCTCACGTTTATTGAGGCTAAAGTCTCAAAGGGAATTCTAACCGCCCTAGCACTGGGCGCACACACACGCGCACACACACGCGCACACACAAAACATGCGTTACATACCCATACTCCACACACTGTACTGTAGCATGCATAATGCACAACCTCCCATTGACATCTATGCAAACAGTGGTGATTCCTGCAGCTGCTCAACTACGGCTCTATGTCTGGGTTGGTGGGGGGGGGTCAGCGGTGGAGGAAAAAGACGACTCCATGATGTAGTCCACCTCCCCACTCACACACAGCACAACAAACCACAACTTCCATTAGCGTCCCCCTGTCGGTTATTTATTGCGGCTCACGGTGGTTCGGTTTAAGTGAAACCATCCGCGAACAGATCAGTGTTTTCGCTGTAGCCCGCTCTACGTATACAGTATGCAGCCAACCCTGCGGCTTTACTGAAAGACGCATCTGTGTTAGATCGTGTTCCACGGTATGGCGACTGTGTGGGGAGGGTCGGTCGCGTATTCGTGTTGTTTCCCACTCAGGTGTGTCGTTTACGTCGTCGCCCCAGCGACGGCCAGGTCTTTGTTAGGTGCCCTGGTTGCTTGCCGCCGTCAGCTAGCCCTGGTTCTCCTTGCCGAGACAAAGGGAGAGCAGTCCTGCGTTTCCTCCCTCTCACCCTCATCCCTCGCTCTCTCCGCCCCACCCCTCCTCATCTCTTCATCGCTCTCACTTCTCTTATTACAGCTTTTTATCTCCCCCCCTCTCTCTCTCTCTCTCTTTCTCTTTCTCTCTTTCTGGTCCCAGTGGCCCTTCATTCTGTTCTATCGTTCCATCTTTTCCCCTCCTGCTCTGCTTTCCCGCGCAATCTCTCTCTCCCTCCTTCACACACTCTCTTCCACTCATTCTTTGTCTCCATTCTCAGCCTGCCTGCCTGGTGTGCGTGTGTGTGTGTGTGTGTGTGTGTGCGTGTGTGTGTAGGTCTAATGTGTATTCATTTGTGTTTTTTTCTAACTGACTGACAAGGAGAGATGTTAGCCTAGTTTTTCTCTGTGCTATTGTGTTACAGAACTAATAGGAAGTATTACGGTTGCCGAAGAAATTCTCCACAAGCGACTTGTGGGCATTGTTTATGGTTTGACTTTGTAAAATGTAAAATGTTCTATTGTAAGTGATCTTTTGGCTCTTGTCTAGACACTGAATTATCTTCCAGTAAATGCAGTCAGAATAATAAGCTAACACCAGAGTGTGTGTCCTTTTTGCGTCACCTGTTACTGGAACTCACATTTTGGGTACATTTTGTTTTGTTGGCAGATACAGTATTAACATTAGTATGTCTTATCACATACTTTTTTTAGTTAGTTAGTTTAATGTAGCCTACTGTAGAACCATAATTGGATCAGTATTAGCATTTATTACAAAAATGTATATTTGAGAAATTAGACAATGAGAGGAATACTTCTGTTTCACTCAGCTAAAACGTACAAAGTTCAGAAAATATACTATAATGTTGTCTTTATGACACTGTTGTGTACAGTATATGTTTTTACACACAACTTGCCTAAACTATCGCACCACTAACCCCACATTAACAGTAAACAACAGATGCAGTTACAAGTTTAAAAGTCAACACAAGTAAAATGTGGACAAGATGTCCACCCACATTACTGTATTTCAGAATGCACCTGTGCTGTTTATTTTTTTAATGCAATGAAAGGTGTTCGACACCATGTTGACCAAAACACGAAACCACAATTAACAGGCATGCCTGCTGAATATGTTTATCAATTCTTCGCTTAGCGTAGCCCAGGGCTCCAGAGAGTAAATAGGGAAGATGTGAGCCACATACTAACACAGACAGGTGGTTAGGTGCTGAGCTTTCTGTTGGTTTATGGCGTTCTAAGCTGTATGACACCAATTGATAAGCTGTGAATATTCCTTTGTAGTTCATGATAACAATCTAGTTTGATTACTCCTTGAAACGGTATTATTATTAATATGTTTTAATTATCTTAAATAGATTCAGAATAAAAAATATAATGAATTTTCTTTTATTGTTATTTTTTCCTCTGCTCTTATGCTACTGAATACAGTGTCTTTATTTCTGTGTTTGGAGGTTCCCAAACAACAAAGCACTTATTTCTGTCGGTCACAGGACAAGGTGTGACATCCATGGGTATATACCAGCGGTGGTCATGTCAAATGTTGTCAGTTATTTTTCTTGTGTGACTCGTATTGATTTCTGCGATGCCTGTTGTTTTCATTTTTCAGCAGCAGTTTGACATCAAATGTCTCCAAAGCTCATCGTCATTCAGAAGTCGTCTGCAATTATCTGAACGGCAGTTAATTAATGCTTCCGCTTTTTCCCATTCTCCCATTTGTACAAACCCACTGTGCATGTTTGCTGTGGGTTTATCAGTGCAGATCCATGTGGCACAATGGAGATGTCTTTCGAGTCTCATGTCTTTGTGTGGAGTTGTTGACATGGCTTGCCTGCAGTGGTAAAGTGTGTGTGTACAGGGGAATGCTTTACCTCTAAACCCCCTTTGTGTTTTTTTCCTCTGGTTTTATGGTCTTTTCTCTCCCTGTCTCTCCACGCTTGGCTGCCACATCACCCCGTAAATTAATCAGAGATGATGTTTGCCTGATGCAGACCTCCCCCAGCGCACACGCACGCTCAAACACCCTCCCCACCTCCCCTCTCCTCACCTCCCTTCCCTCTCCTTCTGATAAACCCCCTGCAGTACCTGCCCTCCTTGGTGTGTGTGTGTGTGTGATCCTCGCTGTCACACGCAGAGCCAACGCAGCTGGGGTTGGTCCTGGGAGGTCGACCTTTTTGAACCCCCGTCAAGCTTGGAAAATAGCAAGACGTGCCTTCGAGCAAGGCATTTGCTCCCATCCGGCTGCCTTCAGTGGAGAAAGTGTGTGTGTGTGTGTGTGTGTGCTGGCGTGCGCGGTAGGTATAGCCAGGAAAAACAAAATGGCAGGTCGGCTCCACTGACCCTCCCTGGGTAAATAAGGACGATAACATGGGCGTGAAGCAGCGATAAAGGACAGAGCTGGAGGGAGGGCCCTAAGTGAAAGGCCCTCTGGGTACATGTCGAACGGGCCGCCGGGCTCTTTGTCCTGCCCACAGGCGATGGAGACCGCCTGATAGCCGCTCATAATGCCCCCCCATCAGCTCACTCTCTGGGGCTTTTATGAGCACACACACACACACACATGTACTACCCCCACCCTCCTCCCTTGAGGTGTAATTGGGAAAGAGGTCCTTTCCACCAGCTTCCTTGGTCTGTATCGCTCTCTTGGGAATCACAGGCGGGGGTGGGTCTGTGTCAGTGTGTGGCGCTTACAGGCAGTGTTTCTAATCAAGCTCTGCGCTGATAAATTGGTGTGTGCGCGTGTGTGTGTGTGTGTGTGTGTGTGGTTTATAGCACTTATTGGCAGGTTGTGCAGTTAAGTGTGCATATGTGTGTATGTGAGTGTGTGAGCGTGTGTAAGGGTAGCTAGAACACGTCTTGCTGTCGTGACCCTGATTATCACCAGTGCACCACCAGCTACTAAAACACCATGGCACGCACACACACACAAGCGCACGCACACATACACGCACACACACACACATTCTGATGAGGTCGAAGGTGGGTGGAATAGAGAACTGTCTGGAGAATAAAGGACATGGTACTGTACATCTGGTCTGACTTTTTTTTTTTTTTTAAACCCCTGATCCCCAAAATAAAGAATACACACTTGTATATAAACAACCGTAAATACCTCTAGAAATACATTTTGTTGCATTCTCCCGTCAAGGTAAACATTCTGTTTCAGTTGGTAGCGCACTAATATGTTTTTGCACCAAGGGCATTTGGGGCTCATGAGGAGGGTCACTGATTTGGCCACCTGGAGTGGGAATTATCATAGATTATGTCCCGGTCGGGGCCAAATCTGATTGACTTGTTTTACACAATGATTTAATCATAACCCTTTCAGAGAGGAATTTTATTTTGCTGGCTAAATTACATGTTGAACAGGTGTAATAAATACTCAGAGAACACAACCATACTGTAAGAACTTCACTCGGGCATCTATGACAAACACTGTCCAAGAGGTAACAGACAATAAAATCCTACCAACAGGCTGTTGGTGCCATTCGACCAATCATAACTGGTCAGAACTGGCCTCCTGATGCGAAGTGGAGAGAGTGACGCTGTTGTTTGTCTCCCTCGCCATGCAAATCAGTGTCTGCCAGCCCATTCCTCTGACACACTCCCTCTTACTCTCACTCTCATTGTGTGTACACGTAAGTGTAAACAACAGGAGGAAGTGGTCAGAGAGAGAGAGATCAATTCTCTCAGCTTTTGCCTTTGTTCTTCAGTGGGCAACCTCTTTAACCACAAGCGATTGCGCACGCACACACACACACACAGGTGGGAAAAGACCCCAGCATGTGATACACACAGACACGAATGAGTAGCTTCCAGCAGTCAGACGTTGTGTATTCCCTGTGCTCATTAGGCCATACAGTGACATTCATTTAGGAAAAGCCCAACACTTGTGCGTGTGTGTGTAGGTATTGGTGTGTATGAGGAGGCTAAGCTGGGTTACTTTGGCACCCCCCCATGTCATCCCCTCACACCTCTTTTCACTCCTCACTGGTTTTGGGTTATTAGGCCAGTTGTTTTAGCGCCTACAGAGATGTTAGTTATTTACTTGGTGGTGTCCTCTTTTCTTAGGCCTTTGTAGTTTCACCACTGTTCCCTGCTGTCATTTCTGACCTAATGGTGCTTGATGATGTCCTAGCACATCTACAGTTGTATTGTATACTGGTAAGTTACCCACTTTGATGTAGTCTCCACTCCAGTAAACAGTAAATAGTGTAAATAGTGAGGGGGGAAAATGTTGACTTTAATTTAGTGGTCTACCTTTTGCAAGGAAATGTAGAGTATGGAGGTATAATTTTGGGAAATACTTGACTTGTATAAATACATGATTAACCTGTAGACATTAATATGTGGATAATTATAAGAATATATTATAACACACACCCACATTATGTGTGTACTGTATGTATATGAGAGAGATAGAATGTACATGTGTGTACATTGTTTTAATCCTTATTCTATATTGTTCACTGTTGAGGTAGAGGTAGAGAGGTAGAGAGAGAGAGAGAGAGAGAGAGAGAGAACAGCACGAGAGTTGATGTTTTGAGGTTGAGTACAGACTAGAAAGTGGTGTCTCTGTCGCCTTGTGGTGGGGTTAACTCAAATAATAAGTAGCGACCTACAGTAACACACACACATACTGTACACACGCACAGTTTTATTGAAGATCTAGTTCTGTAACCCTCAACTATTGCTCTATATAAACACACACGCCGGTGTCAAAAACAGTTTAGAGGTTTCCCGTCCAGGCCAACAAACGTTATTGTCTTTTAAACACATCAATACAACAATGTTACAGTGGAGCCCAGTAGAAAGGTTTGGAAAAGGTGTCCAAATGGTCAAAAGTTTAGAAAGGGACTTTCCACAATGTAAATCAAAGGGTTACATGGTTGCTGCAGTGGGCGATACAGTGGCTACATATTGAAACATGTTGATTGGTTGGTGATTTTATTTATCACCACAAGTCCTAACAGCAGTTTGAAGCAACAGTGCAGACCCCAGTAGACTTGAGTGTAAGGAAGGCAACACATGCGCGCAGACTTCCTGTTGTTAAAAGTTGTTTCAGGGAAAGGTACTGTGCATGTTGTTCAATGTCAACCAAACTATTTAAATAGTTGGTACAGCTATTGTATAGTATTGGCTAGATTAGCTATCTGGTAGATTTGTAACTTTTTATTGACTATATTATAATATATGAAAATGTGAAATTACTAATTTCATGTTATAAACAACTCAATACATTTTACATTTGTTAATTTAAAGTGTCACCTTCTCAGGATAATCTGCCTCAGTTGAAGATATATATATATATATATATATATATATATATATATATATATAAATAAATATAAAACTGTGTTTTCCGGACAAACCGCCGCTGTTTTTTGGGAGGGCAGCAGTCTCTCAGAATAAACATTTAATAAATCATATAAAACCACTAATCAATACCATCAATGATTAATTAGGTTGTACCATGGAAAGCTGATCAGAATCTTTGAATAGGCCATGCTTTTGTGTTGGGATGAAGATGGATGAATATATGAAGCATGTGAAGGACTGTCTGTCTGTCTGTATTTCGGTCTATAGACACATTATAAATACATAATGGCATTTCACAGGACCATACACACACTGTGTTTATGCACACTATCTCTGACAGTCTCTGTCAGTGTTTGCATCATTGGAAACCAAAGTAGCGAGTGTACTGTAACTCATCTAAAGCATGTTCATAGTGCACTTTTGACTCTTAAAATATCATCAAATCATCAGTGGATCATTTATCATAATGGAACACACTGTTTTGTTGGGTGTCATGCACATAAAACCTAAATAGTTTGGCAGCACTTTCTAAACCAAAAATCCATTTTATTAGTGGAGGATGTATACATCTAAGCAAAAGGCAACTACAATATCTAAAGGGTCTTTCAGCCAGAAACATTTTGTTTTCTTTAAAATGCAATTTATATTCTCCATATCACGTCCAAAAAAAGTCAAAACATAACTATTTTAAGAACAATATCTCTATACAGTACATATTCAGAATATTAGCATTATTTGGGGAATTAGCAATGATTCTCTTTCAACAACACTATTACTAGCAGGCATGTTGTTTAAGGTCAAATAAAAATGATTTATCTCTGACCTTTCTTCTGCAATGGGGGGATTTTTCTTACAGTAATGAAACTCTGATCCTGCTAGTTTCATTGTGACGCTCCAGTTACAGTGACTAAGATGGAGGTTTGGCCAACTTGCTCTGGAGCTGGAGCAGATCTGTCCATGGCTCCTATTTCAAGGAGTTGGCGGGCAGCACAGGGCATATGTTGTTATGGCTATGGGAGACCACTTGTCCCGCGGGGTGGAGCTTTGATTATAGGTCCGTGTGTGTGGTTTCTGGGACAGATGCCGGGGGTTCAGCAAGATTCAACATCCCTCAAATGTAGCAATGTTGCTTACTGTATGTGTGCCCAATGTTGAGATACAGTACTTGGATGTCCATCAGAAACAGACCCAAATATCTCAATTTTATCTGGATATTAACAGAGATATCGAAGAAACAGACCATTTATACAATTCTGAATAGAACTCTATGGGAGAAGTTTGTAACTGCAAATTGTGGCTGGAAGTAAATATCAAATCGTCTGCTGTATAATGGCCATACTTTAACCTATTAGGCAATTGTGTGGTTGCACTGACGCAAGCCGATAGTTGCCGACAGTTGAGATGAAATGATGCAAATACGGTATGCTATCAAAGTGTGTCTACCAACCTTATCAGGGAACACAACCCATAGAGCTGCAGTATGTTCTGTAACTTGATTATCTGACTGACTAGCAGGATATGTCAGAGATGATTGGTCCCTCCAAACAACAAACTGGAAACCCTTGACTTTTAAGGTAGTAGTAGTAGTAGACAGTAGCATGTACTTTATTCATTGGGCTGTCAGGGCATATCAGAGTTGAAGGTGGGGTCAGCTATACTGGAGAAGATTATTGATATTTGAACTTGATTGATATTTGAAAAACACCTCTCATAGCGTGCTTCCCCATATTGGGCATGCATTGCCAATGGTGGGATAGTGTTGTGTGTTTGTGATCCCATTTACAGAGGCCGGGCTGTGTAGAAACACCTGATTATTTTTTCAGTGCTCACATAGAGCAGACCGTGAGGAGATTATCGCTGAGTTTGAGCGTCTATTAGCTTACAATTGCCGACTTCAAGATGGGACAAAGTACAGTAGCTGGTATATTTGTGCTTTCCCCAATCATGTGATTCAACTCTCATCCAAAAGACATGGCATCATGATGTCTGCAGTAAACCGATGCTCTTAAACAAGCTTCTTTTCTTTACAATTTCTGTACAATAGCCAGTAGCTTGTTGTTTCCCTCTGATTATGAACATAACAGTTAGCATACAGCTAAGACTTAACATCACCCTGTAAACAGGGAATCCCCTCCTTCGGCAATGAAACCATGACTACTTCTATTGTTGCATAAAATCACTGGCACTCAGTGTTCTACAGTACCCAACAGTGGGACGCCAACCGTCCTGTCTAAAACGCAAAGACTCAAAAGGCCAAGACTTGTTCAACAAGCCAGGAAACTGAAGAGTGCTGAAGGCAGCTTAATATTACAAAAAGCATGCCAGTGTGGCATAATGGCTGAGCTGCTATTATGTGATTTCTTAGCTCCGTGTTATCCAAGGAATGGCTGTTATCGCTGCCATCTGTAGAACCTGTCTTGTGTGCATCATGCAAGTATGAAGGTGAAATGCTTGTGTGTGTGTGTCCTTAAATACACATCCACACACGCACACACACAGGCAAGTATCAATCAAAAGCTGTACGCTTCATGCATGTTAGCCTGGTGTCATATGCTTATTCCTTTTGTGGTTTTGCAGCGTGACCTGTTTCTTCATAGCTGTTTTGTGGCATGTTTATTACAGTATATATGTGTGTGTGTCTTTGTGTGTATGCATGTTTGTGTGTATAGCGAGTATTGTGTATGTGTGTCCCCCGGTTCTTTGTTGCTGATTAAAGTGTGTTCATACAGTGTATGTGTGTGTGTGTGTGTGTGTGTGTGTGTGCGTGCGTGTTTGATATCAGATAAGGGCCGGGTGAGACGGAGCAATGTGATTTATAGGAGCTTATTGGGGAGGAAATGAGTGCCATAGCCCAGTGGCTGTAATGGAGGAGCACACATCCTTTACCACTCAGCTTCAAAGACACAAATGCACACACATGCACACACACACATACACACATGCTAGTGCTCCCAGTTCAAACCACAACAACCGCAGCCTTCAGAAGAACATTACAATTATAATAAGTAACATTTTTGCCTCATCTAGCCTGTGTTTGACCCTACTGGTGTAGAGATATGACTGTGGTCATAACCCTGCATTTCACTATTGTTTGTCACATTTTTGGAATACTGTAACTATTTTTAGTTACTGGTTGCAGTAACTGTTATATTTTTACACGTTATATTTTACTTGAAAGTAATCATACATTGTTGAGGAGGACTTTAACAATCCTTTCAAACTCACTGAAACCACTGTACTCTGTGTACTGCTACAGTGAGTAATTCACCCGTTTACTTTGTTGTAGTGGCATCTATTGGGCTGTGAGTGTCGCGCTGAAAACGTTTATGATGGTAGAGAGGTGGGTGGAGTCGACCTTTCTGAGTTCTTGACATTCAGAGCTCCTGAGTGTGTCAGTCCCACTGACGTTCAGAGCTCCTGAGTGTGTCAGTCCCACTCATCAAACTGTATTACTTTACATTTCTCCTGGCGACACGAGAAAGCCAGTCAGTCAGTCCACAAAGGGTTAATTTGGATGATTGGAAGGGAGGAGTGTAATATAAAGTGTGGGGGCGTATCGGGAGGCGCAGGGGAGAGCGGAGCTTGGCTGTGTTGACGGGGGAATTCCTAGGGAGCAGTGCAGCGTTCAGTTGCGTTCATTACATTTGACTTATGGTCTCTGGGTGACATAGGAACCCAAGCTGCCAGGTGTGTTCGCAGTATGTGTCCATGCGACCTTTGTCCGCGTGGGTTTAAGGGTTTTTTGGAAAAGTAGTTCATTAAAACAACCACAAAGGCAAAGTTGCTCCGTAGTTACATGTACATGTCAAACCCCACCCCCAGTCTGTAATACTGGTGTAGAATTCACCAGGGATAACTTGGTTGTTTCTGGACGAAAGCCCCAGTTTCCCTCATTAGCTTTAACTCGAAGGATGTTTACTTGGCCCGCTGTGGTTCTGTGTTGCTCTGATAAGCAGATACAGAGAAAATCTGCTTCTGAGGAGAGAAATGTGTGGCTCCGCTTCAGTGCAATGCAGTAACTTGTATATTATATTGTATATTCCAATCGCAATGCTGCATCAAACAGTCTCAATCTACAATGCATTATAATTTCAGATTTTTCTAGATACTGTACGTTTACAGGCATTTTTTCAGGTTGGCTTGGCAGGTGAACATGCCAGGGAGTACATTCTCCTCTTGCTCAGCTACTGAAGTTGAGGGGCTCTTGAGCAAGACCTGTTGAACACCTTCAAACTGCTCTGTCAAATTGTTTGTTAAAGGTAATGTCAGCAATTGTAAGCTAATACACACTAGCAAATAACTACTCGCAATCTGTTGCTGCCCGTTCTGTGTGCATGCTGAATAAAGAACAGCCCTGGCTCTGTAAATTGGAACGAAAGAAAGTGGTGCAGACCGCACCTCATTGAAGAGAGGTGTTATTGTTTTGATTTGAGTTCAAGTATCAACCTGCTTTCTCCAGAATGACTGGTACATACAGTACATACATTAAATAAATAAACATATTCTGCTCTATTGCTCTGTGATTATACTGTACCTTATTTGTCAATTTTTAGCCATAATTGATAGGGGAGATGTTTCATGTCCAGTGTCCAAAAACAAAACAAATACGACAGCCCAAACATTTGTTGTCTTTATCTAGCTGGTTAGTCATGTGGAAGACACTTGTAAAACCTGATCTAATATATAAACATACACAAATCTACGTGTCAAATTAAGATGGCCGCAGTAACTCAAGCCACTGGCATTGTCTTCGTTCCCGCCCCCATGTTATTGGTTGAAACTGGACACAGCCTGCCCCCCCGAAATGGCGGAAAAGGCTTGTTGAAGACAAAGGCCCAGATGTCTCGTGGTAGTGACTTTGGTGGGATACACGCACGCACGCACACACACACACATACACACATACACACGGCATACAGTATATCTACCGCACCTTGCCTATAGTCTCCTTTTGTTTTTGGCATTAATTTATATGCCAGAAATAAGTTGGCACATCTGTCCTTCTGGAAGTGCAGCAGATGTCAGAAGGCTCTGCCTGCCCAACAGACTCCTGGCAACCAGCCATGGCTCCCGTTTAACCCCAGCAACACAAGCGCTGATGAAAGGAGGCTGTTGTTGTTGTTGTTGTTCGTCTAGGGTGATGCCTGCAGTAAGGGAATTCCCAAGCTCTAGTGCAGTAATTTATTATGGCGTCAGTGTGTGTCGCTGTTTGTCGGTGAAGGAACCTGGGCTGCATTTACTGTACACCTGTGCCATCTGTGCCTAACGAGTACAGTACAGTCTTAGAAGAATTATCAGGTAAATTAGTCTTTACTGACTGCATGGTTGGTGTTGACCTAATTTAAAGGTGAAAGTTAAATGCACATAATTTATATCTGCAACCTCTAAGACATGTTTATACAAGAGTTCCTTTTGTAATCACAAAAAAAAAAAAATTGTACGTTGTTCCACTAAGTCCGCAACGGTTTCAATATTGTAATAAAGTTGGCAGGAATATCTTGGCCCAGAAGTTATAGACAATCGCCCTCTGTGAATGGCCTGTTGCAAATTAATATCATATGGCTTAATTTCAAGCATTCTTCGTGAGCAAACAAGCCATTTACCCCTTGTTTTCAATTCGTTCGAAAGATATATGGATCATTTTCTTTTGCACATTGCCTTGGGGTTTATTGGCAAATAGGTTTATTGGTGGTGGTGTGGTGGGACTTTAGATACAGTAGTAGCACATACATGCACATAATCTTATATGAAACTTGTTTGTTGGAATTCACTTATCAACCTATTATGCGCCTCTTGTGTCAAATTATCATGTACAATTCCACACATGCATGCACTCTCTTTCTCTCTCTCTCAGCCTGTGTTAATTACCTAACCATAATCGGCAGTCGGACTGAAGTTAAGCTTGATACAGTAATGACAAATGTGATTTGGGACTTTGCTCTTTTCTCTTGTTCCATCTCTCTTTCGCTCTCTCTCACCCACCCATATATCACATCTTAATTGTTAGCTCTCTAATGTGTTTTGCTCAGATTTACTCTTTTCATATTTCACGATAGACGAAGAAATCATGTAATTATCGCCTGTCACCATTGCCTGGGCGACGATATCTCCAGTCTCTCGACAGCCCTCCCAAGGTGACTATAGGAAATACTTTAACACCAGCATGTGGCGGGGGGTTATGGGTAAATGACATCCTGTGATTTATATGGATGCTTTAATGACATCATATTCAAGGGTGGAAAGGGTTATAAATTAAACGCAATAGCTAATGGAGGTTAAGGAACCCAGTTTTGTTTTCTCTTCATTTATTTTTTCTTTGCTTTATCTTTTATTTCTTCTGTTTATTTATTCGCTAGGCACATGGCCATAAACAAAGAAGACAGTAAAGTATGAATGCGTGCATTTGAGTGTGCGCTGGTTACACTTCCATTTAATGGGAGTACTGTCAGTTTGCTAACTGCTACTGTAGCTCTGCTAGCATTGACCAGCTCCGTCATTGGCTTTTCTTTTAGCATAACATCAATATGCTGTGAAAGTGGGATATTACTTTAAAAGTAAAAGGGTTAAAAGTAATTAGAGCTAAGGTCAAAAACCCTATTTTGACAAAGCTAGAGAGCTGAAGAAACAAAATAGTGATAGTTAGTTAGTTTAATTCTCCCAACCATCTTGGACCATCTGGGATGGAGGAATTACTGTATTGTGCCTGGAAATGCAATTGCTATAAGCTTAGCTAGAGGAACATAAATGTTATGCCTGTCTGCATGATCTCCCATACAGTAACTGTCCTTTAAACCACTAAGTGGGCTGTTATTTGATCTGTGTTAAAGGTTAGAGAAGTACAAATTGGAAAAGTGGCACTAATTAGGACAAGCTGTTGCCTATGTGTTCATTCAAATGCAGCATAGTATTTGTTGTCACAGTGGCAGTGTTACTCAAGGCAACAGCGGATTCATCGTTCTAATACTGTATACCATCAAAGTCTTTTTCTAGCTGGTACACACACACATATGCAGCTTATGCTAGTGAATATGAACCATCGAGGTAAACCGCCAGCGATAAAGCTATTGACTTTGATGACGGGCCTGCTCAGAGATAAAGCCGCTGTGTGCTCTGGGATTGGCTATCACTGGAGAGTACATCGGAGTGGATTAAGGATGGCTGTCTTTGAGGTCCACTTCTATTGCACCAATTATGTGACAGACGTTGTTGTGTGTCTGGCTGGGATGTAGCGACTATGATGTTGCATGTAAGAGATGTATTTACACTCAGAAAGCCATGGCAACATCATAATGGTTTAGGGTGGCTCTCTGACTTTCGCCGTATATCTGCATTTAGAATGGGCAGTCCCAGGCCTGAAAGGCCATCGCCGCTTGTAAAACTAGGCCCACACGTTGTTGTATAAAACATGATTGCAGGAATTTATACTGTATAATGTAACACGCTACCGACCATATCATTCAAAACTTCAAAGATAATAGCTAATATCCTAAATAATAAAGAAGGAAGGAAGAAGTTTGTTTTACCTAAGAGGAATGTGCTCAGTGGGACTTTCTATTTTTCTTCTTCTGTGGTTTGATAGGCGTTCAGAGGAGGAAGTGGACATGGATAAGGTGACAGCTGCCATGGTGCTGACCAGCCTCTCCACCAGCCCATTGGTCAGGAGCCCGCCCGTCAAAGTAAGCGGTAAGTTGTTCCAACCAGTCAAAACACACAACGATAAAACACTGGTAGGCTTGTGTACCAAATATAATATAGGCTTATTTTAGGCTTGACAATGAGGATAAATCAAAAAAATACACACGTCATATTTCTTTTACCTGGTGCCCCTTCTAATAAATAGACTGCATTTATATAGTGCTTTTCTAACCTACCGGCCACTCAAAGCGCTCTACATGATTGCCTCACATTCACCATTCACACACCGATGGCGGTGTCAGCCATGCAAGGATCCACCTGACCACCGGGAGCAGTTAGGGTTAGGTGTCTTGCTCAATGACACTTGGTGAGGAGTTAGCGGGGTTCGAAACAGTGACTTCTCAATTCGCCCCGCTCTACCCACTGCGCCACTGCCGCCCTATATAATAAAGCTAGAAGTGCTGTAAACAAGTTGGTAATCCTTAAGGGGCTAATATCCCAGCCTACTGTAGCTAGTTGTCGCGCAAAGTACACGGATTTACACGGCTATTGCACTTTTGTTATTCCCCCACGATTGTTACATTATGTTGTGAACACACACGCGTAGCTTACGTTGATAAATTACTGCCACCTGCCGTGCCCCCATATCCGCTTCATGGAACGGCTGGTATCCTACGGTTCCAAAGAAAAGCACAGTGGATTTGGACTGATGCCACCTGCCTCGGTGGCAGGGATCCAGGGTGGCGCTGAGAACGCAAGCACACGCAACAACCCAGAAACTCCATGTAACCGACCGTCCAGCCGCTCTGCCGAGCCAACGCGCAGCCAAAGCCACAAACCGTCATGCGCGTGTTGTTGCCACGCGTGTACAGTGCGATGTTCAGCGCCGTGTCAAGCCCTGGGCATACAATACACATACCCGTGATGCAAACTGAGGATTCACACACACATGAACAAAAGAGATTATATGTTCCAAACATACAAGTTTAGCTCTGCATTTTTATACAAAACATGCACATGAAACTGGCGTCAGTAGACACCGTTTAAATGTGAATTTTAATGGGGATTCTTGTCAAGCGAAACACTCATAGTTTTATCTCTTTTTCTTGAGCATATTTTCACATAAGATAATTTCCTGTCAGTGCAGGCTTCCCTTGATTTATAATTTAGATAATTTGCCTTTACGTGTGCTAAACATATAAGGTAAATAAAATATATTTGTATTTGATCTGCAAAAAATAAAAATCCATGCCTTGAACGTCAACCAGACAGAAAAGTAGTAGTCCATTTTGTTGTCGTGTCACAGTCAACAAAGCTGCTAGTATAAAGTAAATAAAGCCTCGCTAAACTGGAAGCAGTTTACTTTTCAGTTATTTGTCTGTAAAAGAAATACAAATATACTGTAAAACAGACGACAACAAAAGGCAGTGGTTATATACCTTAACCGCCACTTGTGTGAAACCACCCAGCAAACGTAATTATTATTTGCATATTGACATACTGTACACAGTCCCATAATCATAGTAGACCGTTATGATTTAGCTGAGGCTTTTACTTTATGCAAAGCAAATGGATTACAAAACCTGTTTTGGAGCAAGATTGGGTTAGGCATGTTACTCAGGATGGGATCGAACCCAGAACATTTTGGCTGATAGTCAGCTACTGTACGTTTTTTAAACAGTAGCCTGTCCAACCTCCCTACCTGCACACAGACACACATGCATGCACACAGTCATACACAAACACACACACAGAGAACAAACCATAACACTATAAGAGAAAACAAAACAGTTAGTCATATGTATAATTAGCTCTGTCTACCTTCTAACGTGAACAGACAAGGTATATTTGCTGTAAACCTTAAAACGTCCTCTCTCTTTTCTCCCTCCTCCCTACTTGTTCTGACCCCCTCCCCCCCTCCCTCACACGCTTTTCCCGGCCCCAGATGGCCTGAGTGGCTCCTGGAAGGACAGTGGCTCCACAGGGCCCTTCACCCCCTCCAGCTACAGCTCCTCCGGGGGCTACTGGAGCTGGTCGGCCCCCAGCGACCAGTCCAACCCGTCCACCCCGTCCCCTCCGCTCTCCGCCGACAGCTTCAAGCCCTTCCGAGCGGCCAGCCTGGGCGGGGTCGGAGGGGGGCCTGCTGTGCCCGAGGACCCCAGTCTGGAGGAGCAGGACGGTAGCAGCCTGCTGTTCGACGAGCCTATACCACGCAAGCGCAAGGTGCACCAACTCTGTCTGTAACAAAGGAACTTGTGTTGAGTTTATTCAGATATAATCCAACATTAATATCTTACTGAACCACCACCGCCCAGGTCGACAATTCTTATTAATCATTACTTTCTACAGGCGAGCACTAGTATTGGCTAATAACATTGCAGTGGGTCTTTTTGTGTTTGAACCGATAGTTAAGTGTTTGAACCGATAGTTCAAAGTTATTCTAACCCTTTAAAAAAAAAATTATATTAAAAATATATATATTATATTAAATATATACAGCATACAAGAGGAGTAGAGTGTCCTACCGTAGCGCTGTACAGCTGATATCTGAAGACTAGAGGCCTATATTTGTAGTGTTCTGCCAAAAGTGGAAGAGAGATGTCCTAATAAGAAATAGGTCATGGGTTATTTAGGATGCCTACATACATACATGCATACATACAGTATACACACATACTATATACGCACACATACACACATATATATATATATATATATATATATATATATAATAGCGATTCATATGTCTCCCTGCAGTGTTTTGTTGATGCACTGTATTAATTGAATGACTGACTGACGGTGGATTATGGGACAGTGTTAGCTTCTGTTGTGCTGTACTGTAGCTTTGCCCACGTTATACACTGGCAGGAAATACACATATACAGTACACACACACACACACAGATATACAGTACACACACACACACACAGATACACAGATACAAAAACTCTCAGTCATTGGGCCACGTCTCATTTCCTCCCAGCGCTGACAGAGGCTGTCGCATCACGACCGCTCTCTCATTATTTCCCCTAGATGGATATTCTCCCGCCGTTTCTTTGTCCCTCCCTCCTGCTCCTACCATTCCCCTTTATTTGTCTATTACCCACTCTGGTTCCTCTTTATTTCTCTCTGTGTCCATCTCTAGCTAGCAAGCTCGTCCACTTGCTAGCTTGTTGTTTTACGCCAATTTCACAATTTACTTTTCCCACCCCTTACTCACCCTCCCCCTGTTTATCCTGTCTGTCCATCTCTATGTCCACACGTGTGTGTGTGTGTGTGTGTGTGTGTGTCCTCCCTGGGTGTTTGCCCTTCATAATTACCTCTCAGCCGGCGGCACTCACACAAATGATTTTTAATATGAACATAAACATTGTACGTGCTCACCGTGTGTCCGCTCTTCAGATCGATAAAGGCTCTCGGGAGGGAGGGAGAGGGAGAGGGAGGGAGGGAGGGAGAGAGAGAGAGAGAGAGAGAAACTCGGCCGGCGTTTGCCAGCGGAGCGGGAGAAGCAGAGAACGGCGTAATGAGGGGAAAGGGGACGAGACAAAAGGCGTCTGCGTGGCAGAAAACAAGTTGTATACAAACACATACAAAGGTTTCACAGGGAAATTATCCACGCCACGCATCCTGTGTGTTCTCCTGGCAGGAGAGTACCCTTTGGAGCTCCCTGTTTAATTAATGGTTAAATGCCACTGTAAAGACACACACACACACACACACCGTCACAGAGCATCTTGCTACCCACAGACAAAACAATGCACAAGGGGCGGGGGGATTATTGTTGTGTGCATGGGCTTGAAAAGGGGAAGGCAAAAAGAAATAACAAAACGAAATGCCTCGTCAAAATTAAATAGGCAGCCTCAACAATAGCTTGATAGACAGGCTTATAATGCCCATTTATGAAGGACTCAGGGCGAGGCGAGCCGAGCGGAGGGTGCCCCGAAGGGTTTTACAACGCCACAAAAACAAGGGCTAGTCTCTCTAGTCAGAGAACAGTGTAATTACAGTAGACTGATAGAAGATAAAGGCACGTCCCCAGCTCACAACTACTGTCAACTTAATGTGTTTGGGGCTCGTTCAGCTCCCGTGATAGATGGCGTGTGGCGGGGCCTTAAGACTTCAATGAACAGGGAATGAAGTCACTGCTGCTCTTGAATTAGATGGTAAATAAAGTAAATATATGGGATTATAAAGATGCCTGAATAGCAGGTATACATTTCCAAATGTGAGCCGAAATGATTCTGCCTAATTGTTTTTAATTATTTTACAATATGTGGAAATACTGTAGCATCTACTGTAGGTCACTGTGGGGGCTTTGCTATGACTTTACCTCCCATAACTTACTTATGGGAAGTAAAGTTGTAGCAAAGCCCCCACAGTTCCCAGAGCTTTGGTTTGATTGACAGCTGAAAGTTAGAATAGCTGAACCGCTAAATGGATTTCACACGGCAATAGATAGCACAGTTCTATATTGTCTGTCCTATTACGCCATCGGGAGCGACTGATCAATTTGCTGGATAGCTTGTATTCAGTTTAGAAGTCTAGTATATACAGTAGTATACAGTAGCATATAGAGTAGTATATACAGTAGCATATACAGTAGTATATACAGTAGAAGTAGAGGTTGGGTAATGTTAGCAACATAAGGTTTCAAATTGGACATTTATTTTTAGCCCACTGACACTGCATAAATATAATTTGATTGGTAATTGTTAACCAATAAGCTCATCAGTACTGTTGGCCCACTGCCTGTCAATATAGGTAGCTTTTGTACTGTATATTGATGCATAATAATTAAAAATGCATTTGAATTTCAGTTTGACTGCACTAACATGGTAAATTAGTGCCTCTTTTGGTCATGAGATGCAAACCCAGCCACTGTATACAAACATAATAAAAAGTTAATTAAAAGTTCTCCTTTTATGTCACTATGGAATCCAACAAGTGTTTCAGAGAGCAAAGATCATTATAATTCAAAAGACTACTCAGATGCACCAGTATACTGAATCATAATTAGTACAAATATTTTTGACGCCGTTGTTGAGCACAAATCTTTTGGGATGTAAGACATTAATAGGTATCCTTCATTGATCTGCGTTCTCTGACAGTTGCTGTCGCTGTGTTTCCTCTCAGAACTCCATGAAGGTGATGTTCAAGTGTCTGTGGAAGAATTGTGGGAAGGTTCTGAGCACTGCTGCCGGCATCCAGAGGCACATACGCACTGTGCACCTGGGGTAAGAGATAAACACTCTCTCTCTCTCGTAACCTCTCGTCGGAGATTGTCAAAAACAACGGATTAATGCTTTTACGTTTATCGCCACAGTAACACTCCCTGCTCGTGGTTGTGTTTGTGTGTGTGTGTATGTTTGCGTGAGCATGCACGCAACATGTGTGTGACAGTGCATGAAATATAAGAAATCCTGGGACCTACATTATCTCACATCTCAAATTCAATACTGACATTCAATTAAGCTGAATCTACACTCCCCTGTAATGGCCACACTCCCAAGGCCTGGCGAATGACAATAAAACCTGAATTTCCATGTTTCTGAGCAAATAGGAGCAGTAAATGTTAGAGCTAATACACCGCCTTTGTAATTCACCCTACAGGTTAGACCATAATCGCATGTAAGCATCCGCCTCATAATATCCAGACACGGCAGCAGCAATGTTTTTCTAATAGGATCTTGACTTGAGCTTAAAGCATCACCAATGGTTTCTTTCTCTTTTTTTTATTCCGTTCTTTTTTTTCATTTTTCTTGCATTTGGTCTCTTTGATTTCTGATTCTGTTTCCATCCCTCCTGTGTTTCCTTTCTCATGTCTTCACCCTTCCTTTCCCCTCCTTTTCCTACTTTCTGTGATGCCTTTCCTCTCCCCTACTTCCTTTCTCCCATAAACGTTCTCTCATCATGCTGCCTATACCTTCCCTTCCTTGCCTTTCCCCCTACCTTCCTCCTCTCTTAACCATTCCATCATCTGTCCCTCCCCCTCCCCCTACCTCCCCCTCCCCCTGCCCAGGCGTAACTGTGACTCAGAGTGCAGTGACGGTGAAGAGGACTTCTACTACACTGAGATAAAGCTCAACACAGACTCGGTGGCCGACAGCTTGAGCAGCCTGTCCCCGGTGTCTCCTTCCTCTGCCCACGGGCCGCCCCTTCCCCCGCCCCCTCCCAGCGAGCCCCCCCACGACGCCAGGGAGCACCATGGCAACACCAACGGCAACGGAACAACGCCGCTCAGCCGCTCGGCGCCCAGCGCTCTCTACCTCATCCACTCTGACCACGCCTACCAGGTGAGGTCTCGCATGTCTTCATGGGGTGTTTAATTGTTTCAGCAGCCGATATGTTGGTCTGTTGGTTATTGTCTCTTGCTCATTTAATTGAAGGATCTTAATTAAATAGTACAAACCTTGAATAGCTCCTGTTGTCCTACATGTCAAACTGACCCAACGCACTAGCTCTATGTGGCAGATAGAGGGCACCAATCCTAATTCTACAGCTTACACAGACATATGATGTGCACTGCTGGCACAACAATGTAGTGTTTGAAACCTGAGGACAACAGGAGGGTTAAAAGGCACACAAAAAACTACATAAAGAAATAATTAATAAAGAAATAAATAAATACACACAGCAATGACATTAAAGAGAATTACACAATCAGACAAAATCAGGTGTTACCATCTGGTGTCACAATAAAATAACAACAGGAGGATTAATGCAACTTTGTGTTTATCTGTTTTTTTTATTGTTTATTGGGACCCCCCTTTCCTTACACAAAATAAACTCAAATTAAAAAATATATACAAACATTCTATATTTAAATAAATAAATAAATACATACATTATAAATAATCTTTTATAAATTATTAATCAATATAATTTACAATTATAAATGATATTATTATGTTATATAATTTCTTCAATATAATCTATGAGATTTTATTTTTAAATGCAAGTTGTAAACAAAAGAAACAAAACATCATACATATGTTTTGACTTGGTTGATGTGGTTTGATGGTTTTGTCTCTCACACATACTTACAGTAGACACAGGCAAGCACGTAGTTTATAGTTCGGAGATCACAGGCCATGGATTGTCTGTCTGTCTGTCTCTCACTCACTCACTCAATCTCACACACACACACATGCACACACACACACACATACACATACACACACACACACACACACACACACACAAACAAACATATATACATACAGTATACCTTCGCTGTTTAAGATCAATATACTACATTCAAACACACGCATCAGGTTAAGCAGTCTCTCACACAGTAAAAATCTATTTTCACTGATCCTGAAACTCCTGTGAGCTTTCTCTCTTTTTCTCTCTCTCTCACTCTCCCTCCGTCTCTCTCTCTCTCTGTTTTTCTCTTTGTGTCTTAGCTTCACTATCTGTGTCTTTCCTCTTTGTCTTGCTTCCCCTCTCTCTGACACACATCCAGACTTGTCAGAGACAAACGCCTCAGGTTGGATGATTGCATACTGTAGACTATAATATATATATATATATATACACACACACCCATGCAGTATAAAAAAAAAATATATAAATGGAAATGGTATGTAGTTTTTAATCATTAGCTAAATGGAGTCCACTGTTACTGTTGAAGGAGACACAGCATTATACACAACATTTAAATGAGTTTACAATTATTCCTTCTTTTTTTTAAATGTCTCTCTTGGGTATTTAACCACCAAATCAGGGCTAATGATCCACCAAAATAGAAGCATTATGAAACATCACTTAGCGAAACGTCTCTTCTTCGTTTCCTAGGCGACAGCTCCGGTGTCCATTCCGTCCACCAACAGTAACTCGGCAGGCTCCGCCTCCAACAGCTTCACCCCCACCAACAGCTCCAGCTATAGCATCTCCTGGCAGTCTCCGCCCGTCCCCTTCACTGGGAACACGGTGAGGGGGACGCTTGGAAAGCTGAATAAAATACACACATGCAGTATACCTGTACATAGCTTTCCCCCGAACAATATGCATCTAATCAAATCTAATCAAATAAATAAATAATACACACATGCAGTATACC
>JAODUG010013314.1:0-24239 GCA_027564795.1 Aphredoderus sayanus | reverse complement strand
GCGGGGGGGCGGGCGTGAGAGAGAGAGAGAGAGAGAGAGAGAGAGGGAGAGAGCGAGAGAGAGAGAGAGAGAGAGAGAAATTACTAATAGGAAGGTGATCCTTCTAGATCTGGAGGTAACTTTCACACCCTTCACACCGATGCCACAACCTACTGTTAATTGGTTGTGTGTCAAGGCCCAGTCATGTTTAACGGGGGTAAAAGTGGAAACGTTGAAAAGTCCAATGATCTGAGATTGCCCATCAAAGAACACTGTGAGTAACCATGGTGATGACCATATGTTTTATTGGTACATTGATGCATTGATTAGTGTTAAACTACTGTATACTACTTCTAAACTATGTTTTAGCATTTGTTATACTTGGTTTTCCAAGTGAAAGAGTTGCAATAGTCTTTAGACCAATAGTTGTTTGGATTTAAGGGTTTGTTTTGATTAGAGTTCCCAGGTTGAGCCAAAATAAGTAAAACAAATCACTGAGTGAATGCCTTTTTTTCCATTAGCACTCTCAAAGGCTTTAGGTCATTCTTAAAATAAATGCAATGTACATCTCCAAATGTGCAACTCCCAAAGGCTACTGTTGAAGCAAGTCTGCCGTGTAACAGAACAATTCACTGCAGCTGGAATATTGCAGCTCTTAAAAGATCCGGTTGGAAACACTAATTTCCTCTGCCCTAATTACACAGTCTAATTCTGGCACCCTGGTTTTCTGGTGTTGGTTTTGAGCATTTTAATGTCTCACGTCTTTCCTGTGGAATGAAGAGGTTAAATTAAATCAAGAACACATTTGTTATTATATCATTTTGTATATTTAATACACATGGTTGTGATTACAGATATGTTTTACACACACATGGTTTTCTATCATATTTTTCATTACTCTTCCTGGAATATGTGCCACACAGTCACATTGGTGTTATTAAAAGAATGGAAGAATTTATACATTCCTGGATTTGGTGGGAAAAAATGCTTTCTACTTTTTACACATGAAAATGAATATAAAACATAGTGTACAACTGGGCATTCTTTCATTAAAATATTTGGTGGTTGTCAAAGCAAAGCTGTGATACCTACAGTACCTAGTCTGTAGCTGATATTAGCTAGCTATTATTTATTTCAGTATACTGTATATACACTGATAAGATACACCTTTGATTCACCATTATTACCCAGTTAACATCATCCTTTTATACTGTTCAGTTGGGCTCCTATAAATAAATGAAGCTAAGCATTTCTAGGTGACTTCATGCTTATGGCGAGTCACCAGACTGACACCTGAAGCCAAATATTAGCAATTAGACAGTGTCCAGAAGTAGGCAAGTGCTCAGACCTTCACCTCCTTCACCCTTGTAATCCCACTGACAGTTCAGAGCAGTGCAGCTGTGCTCAAGATCATACAGGGTCATCTTTATTACGTCGCCTTCACCATAATTATCCACTGATTGCCATGGACATTCCCTCCCACAAGCCAAGAAAACAGCTGTGCTAAAGCTGACAGGCTTCTTGCTGTTAGAATTGGGCACTGCTGAACCCTGGGAAACGCAGTCCAGAGAGGGGCCTCTTTAATTACAAGCTAGGCAGTTTCTACATTGCCCAACTAAACCTCAAAGTAACGTAATGTTATGCTATAACATTATGTTATTCTAGGTATGAGGTATGCTTCTTGTAAGTGGACTCATTTGCAAAACGAGCCAATAATGTGTGTGCAGTAAAGAGATGACTACACTGTAAACAATGTACAGTACTAGTCATGTACAGTATTGGTCATAGAATGTGAAAGGAAAATGAACTGGATTGACAGCATCTCAGCATGCAGTCATGCATCCATGGAGTTCATTACATTACATATATATTCTGAATCAGCGACTGCTATTCTAGTAACAGGGGTCTGTGTAAAATCCGGACAGAACACTGCTTTAAAGCTTTTCAGCATTCTGCCAGACACACACATACGAACACAAGCCTGGACTTCCTGTGTTTTCAAGTCTCTCATAAAAAGCACCCAGATGTGAGCAAGCTCACAGACAACACTACCAGAATACTGAGGTGCATTGTGGTCCCGTAAAGCTACGCCCAAACCCTTGCTAACGTCTGACTCGCGCGCACACACATGCATGCTGTTTCCCAGGCATGGGCTATTGGGACCAACCATCTCTCCCCACCTGTGTGTGATGGAGGGGCATGAGGAGGGGGTTGGGGTGGGGGGCAAGGTGCAGTGTTAGCCAGTGAGATCATTTCTGTGGGCCTCCCAATTCCCCCGACGGCCTTCCACCCCCTCCCTCTTGTCGTCTCCGGTCCCTGTTACAAGGATAACACATGAGCTCAGTCTCACCAAGTAAGAAAACCTTTCATGCTCCTTCCTTCTATTTCTATCTATTCAGCCCATCCGTTGGTCCCGCAGTCATTGGGAAGTAAATGGACACTGTGTCTGATGTCCCTCCAGAACCATCTCCCCATGTCCCTGACCTATTTAGAAAAACATTTTGAGGAGGGGGAATTTGTTGAAAAATGGATGAGTTCACCCAAGCTGCCTTTGACTTTGATGGAGTTTGCATTACAGCAAGCTGGACTGGTTTGCTCCACAGCGGGGAAAACTGCAATCAGTCACTCAAATCATTTTTCATATTTTCCCTCAATTCTTCTGTTGTTGGCCTGAGAGAGAAAGAGAGAGAGAGAGGGGGGGAGAGAGAAAGAAAAGAGAGAGAGGAAGACATGCAATATATGAGTGTTAATAAATGAAATGCTAAAGTTACCGGAGGGGTCTCAGGGAACAGTTAGGCAAAGCCTAGGCACATTTGACAGAGTGCACAATAGAGACAGGGCAATAAATACATTAGCACACATTCGTCTACTAAACCTCCTATTAAACCCTCTTCTTCCCAAGAGTCTTTGCTGTAATCCATCATGGTGTGTTGTCACTGCCGTCACGAGACACACTCCAGGACATACCTAGCTTAAGCCTTATCCTGCATGTGAGAAATTTAGTTGGAAACCCGTAATCATAGAGAGATGTGACAGGGTTTGTAATTGTTGCTAACAGCCATCGTATCCAGGATACAGTATGTGCTATACTGTAGCTCATTGATTTGCTTACGTCTATAGCCTGTTTGAGCAGTCAGCAGGCTAGACATATATAATGAGAGTGAAGGAGCATGTTTGTCTGTCCAGGCTCTCACAGTTACTGTGCATGTGTGGGTGGGTTACGGTGGCTGAAATGCTCCTGTTCTCTAGTGTGCAAGTCCCATTAGTCATTAGGTAAGCTCAGCTCCAGAGCAGTGTGGTCACTTCCTCTTAGCAGCTTAGCTCGACATGCCAGAAATGTCCGAGGACAGACAGAACAGAAACAGAAAAAGTCCAATAGCTAGAAGAAGAACAATGTGAAAATACTTAATGTATCGAGAGAAATAAAAATAATATTAGAGAAAGACATTATAGCAAAGCAAAAGAAATGAAATGTAATATATCCATTGATAACACTAAAATGTGACTGCTCCAAAAAGTCACATTTTAAGAGTATTTAAAATGCTGACGTTATCTTAAAAGCATTTTACTAACCCATTATTGTCAACCACTGCTTGAGATGTAGCCGTCATTTTCTTCTCTGGTGTTCAGAGTTAGACTGCATGCTCAGCAGAACTCTAGCTGTCTGCCAGGAAGGTCAATTAGTGCTCCATATGAACACTGCTGCTGCACATATCTGAGCAGGCAGGTCGGTTCTCTCACCACCCTGTAGCACCTCTATTGTTCTACTATATTCTACAGAGCAGACATTATAACTGAGAAAAGTCATTTTCAATCTCATGTTGACTTCTATCTATGGCCGTGTGCTCTCTGCAGCTATTTATGTGGCTTATTGATTATTTATGCATCCAGGTTGCAAGACCTATATTATAGTATCCTCTCTCTCTTTTCACTCTCTTTCCTTTTCTCTCTTTTCTCCTTTTCTCAGCACATTCCTGACTGAGTGTGCTATACAGCTGGCTCAACTTATAGGCTGCCCCAGGGCTGCTTGATTAGCTCTGGTTTTGTGGGCCGGGGGGGCTTTGAATCCTGTCTGTTGATCTTAGGCTTCAGCAGAAACACCAACACTGGGCAAACACATTTAAAGTGGCAAACGTCCCTCTCTGTGCTAAAGCAAACTTTACGCGTTAAACCACGCATACGTGCTCAAGGCCACGATGTCTAAATGGATCTCTGTGTGTGTTTACACAGTGTATTATCAACCGATGTAGTTGTATTTGTGTGTAGGCGTTTCACGTTTTATCATTACCAGTGTTGTTTTAACATGCTTCTGTTTGTGTAAAAAATAAGCTCATATGTCTCATGTACTGTATTTACTTCTAAGGGCTACTTTAATTGTAGTGTTGCTTTAGAATACACACGCGTGTGTGTATTGCCAATCAAATGTGATATAAAGCTTTTCAGGCCAACACATAAGTCATACGAGCTCCCCTCCACAGTGACAGCTGCTGTGGTTTAACAGACACTGTGCTGGGGACACAGGCAGGCCTCACGCTCAGGTTGAACTGTTGACTCTTCCCGTTGTCTCTTACCCTCTCTCTCTCTCTCTCTCTCTCTCTCTCTCTCTGTCTGTCTGTGTCTCTCTACCCTCCAACAGTTCAGTCGTGCAACGTTAGGTGTATGAACGAAGGCCAATGCCAGGGGGACTCCTGCTCCTGCCAGAAGGGCTATACGGGCAATAACTGTGGACAGCGTAAGTATAAACCACTGTAGAGCCAGAGCACCTGGCTGTCAGTGTGTGTGTGTGTGCGTGTGTGTGTGTGTGTGTGTGTCGGAATACATGAAACTCTATCTAGTATCTAGGAGTGTGAGTTTGTAGTGTGTGTGTATGTGTATGCGTTCATCTGTGTGTGTGTGTGTGTGTGTGTGTGTGTAGGAATACGTGAAAATCTATCTAAGAGTGTGAGTTTGTAGTGTGTGTGTATGCGTATGCATTCATCTGTGTGTGTGTGTGTGTGAGTTAGTTCATTACCATGCGTGTCTGAACACGCTAAAACCTCTAGGGGTGTGTGTATATGTGTATGTTTGTGAAGGTGTCGTGACCTCTGTCTTCTGAAAAGCGTGGGTTTGATGTACATGCACAGCATGTGCTACAATTAGCCTGCACGTACCCCAGTGGGAGCAACATCTGTACCCATCACCACCCTCTCTCTCCCATACAGCTGTGTGCGAGAAAGGCTGTCAAAATGGAGGCCGATGCGTCGATGCCAACAGGTGTGCCTGTGTCTATGGCTTCACTGGCCCGCAGTGCGAGAGAGGTAAGGCCATTGTTAAGATAACCACTGCAGTTTGTATTTAGTTTGTTACAGTTGCTCCAGGGTAGAGCTTGGCTAATAAAGCACTGGTACACTGTAAAACATAGTTATGGTTTATGGAGTAGAGTGCTTTATGTATTTGTTATGATGACTGTTTTACATTGTAAAATGCAGTAAACTAAACTAAGATGTATTGTTCTCCCTATGAATAACATCTAACTTTCTTAGACTGTGTGTTCAAGTGTGTTTAAGTGTCACACTTGAAACGCTGCATTTGGTTCTGGTCCACTTTGAAAGCATTTGGTAGCAGTCCAACCTGAGTGCTCTCGGGGAGCACAACTTCTCGACACTGCAGATGCTGAGTACATGCGTGCAGCCCTAAACCCCTCGGGTGTCTGTAGCCAGACAGAATGAGCTTTATCAGGCTAGGGAGTTAACCCCTGTGGGGGCGTGGCAGTCTGACGGGATATGATATGGATGCTACACAATTGCTGTGACCTCACTGTTATCGTGCCTACTGACCCCCCCCTACCGGCGCTCTGGGAGAGCTATCACACCGGGAAGGCGTTCAAACTTTGATGTTGCGGTCCTGTAATGTGTTACGTTCCCATCGGTCCAGACAGGGTGTGTTAAACCCCCCCCTGATGACGTCATGCTCGCCAAACACACAGATAAAAACCGATTGAAGACCAGAGTGCGTGTGTGTGCGTGTGCGTGCGTGTGTGTGCGTGTGCGTGCGTGTGCGTGTGTGCGCGTGTGCGTGTGCGTGTGCGTGTGAATGCACTTTACTCACAGTACAGGCATTACATGCTCTGCTGCTGTCAACTTTCCCTGTCACCCCTCACCTTTCCCCTAACCCTCACTTCCTGTTCCTTTCCCCTCCCAGACTGTAACACACAATGGTCTTGCTGCATCCCCCCATAACCCCCTGTATCTGTTCCACACTACTGACCCCTTGATTCCCTGTCTATTATAGCTCCTCATACTCCTATAACTCTCAAATCAGCTCTGGGCTCTCCCATTGCCCTTCCCTTCCCCTTATATGGAGCTCAGTGCTCTTGTTTTCTGGGGGGCTGGGTTGCCTTCATACATCTGGTAAACCCAGCCCCCCCCCCCCCCTCAAAGTACCACCTACACCCAATACCTCCACGCCACCTCCAGCTCTACTCCACCCCATGACAACACCCTATGTTGCTGTTTGGAGGTTTGGCTATGTTCGATGATGCAGTGCTGTGGGAGGTAGACAGAGAGAGGGAGGGTGTGGGGATGGGGGTTACAATGTTAAAATGGTCTCCCCAGCTGTGTACACAAGGCCTGGTGGAGGCGAACACAAACATTCTCGTCTCCGTGCTAGAGGACGGTTGAGACCACCGGACCCCGGTAGCCACAAGTGAAACACCCACTTTTTTAAAGCTTGGCACGGCATACAGTGCGTGTGTGTGTGTGCGTGTGTGTGTGTGTGTGTCTGCGTCTGTGTCTCTGTTTGTGTCCCTGGCTCATTCTCCCGATGTCTGTGTTTGTCTGTAGGCCCCTTGTAATGTCTGTTTGTGTCCCATGCCGCCCAATTCTAACTGGTTAACTAAGTCTAAGTGACTCAAGTATCCATGTTGTAGATGTGATCAGTTTAAAACTGTCCCTCCATCCCTTTATTAATTGATTAAAAAGTATTATAGATCAAGTTCTTTCATGTTTAATTCTCATATTACATGATGTAGGGCTCTTCCTAGACTAACATGGCTCATTGCTAGTGATGAATGAAACACGATTGACCTAAAGACGGCCCTTTCCCAGTTTTATGAACCTCTGATTTATACACCCAAACGAGCTGAGAATGTTGCTGTCTGATGCAAAGCCCAATAAACTACCCCAGCCAAGAGTTGAGAACTCGGCCAGTCTTTGCTGTTTGGTGTGAGCATTTAGCGGTTCATCTATGTCACTTGTCACATGTGCTTTTTATTATGTTTATATAAATATATATATATATATATATATATATATATATATAAATATATATATACGCCTCGATTGTGCTTGAGCGCACCTCGACTGTGTGTTAGTGTTTTTATGCGCCTGCACTCTCTTTGACAGCGTTCATTGCTGATTACTGATAGAATATTCCTCTTTATGGACTTAATTCCACTTGGACTTGGATAAAAACTAATTTTCCCACTTTCTAAATGAAACTGAACCATTTGACCGCTCTGGGCAACATGGATTGTAGAATATATTAATATTATTATACATTTGTTATTACATTTCTTCCACTGGAGAATAGGCAAGCTGTTAGTTATGGAACTTCTTAGTTAACCCCTATACTACACAACAAACCTTTATCAATTAAACCATAGAAGAGAAAAATCTAAATATACTGATCATATAAAAGGTGAATGTCACCCATTGATATGTATGCTTCAAATCTGAATAACTGAATAAACAATGTGTACCTTTAATGGGTCCAAGAGAAATCAGGTTTGTAATTGTCTTGATTATCTGTTAATAGGCCTATATAAAAGGCCTACATATAAAAAGTAGGCTACTAGTATTCTTACAAAAGTTTAATGTATCCCACCATACCCCCATTTGGGAAACGCAGAAATAAGGCATCACAGGACATACTGTACCATCATCAAGTGAAAATCTCTTGAACATTTTATAAAATGTTGCCTAAAATAATTTGGTTCATGAATTGTCAAGGCTCCAATCCATTACCTTAGCCATGACCTTTAGCAGCACATTGTGCACATTGTGTACATTGTGGTTTCAGTTTGTGTAATTGAGGCCATGAGTCAGTAGATTTACTGTTTGACTCAGAGAGGATAGCAGGACCGCCAATGAACTGGGATTCAGAACACTGTGAAACTATATCGATATTAGCTGTGTGTGTGTGTGTGTGTGTATGTGTGTGTGTGTGTGTGTGTGTGTGTGTGTGCGTGCATGCATGCATGCATACATATTCCACAGAACCCTTTGACTTTAACTAACAAAGCACGCGTTACATTGTAAACTGCAGTTGAATTTATTTACATCTTTAACTCCAATACCATCGTCTCGTCTTTGTGAGAGAATGTGTACACAGACACAGTGTATACCTGTGTCTGTGTAAAGTATACCTGTGTGTTTATATGTCTGAATACATGAGTGAGCCTGTGCGTGATCATGTGAGTTTTAGTCTTCTGTTAATTTAGTGTGTTATGGAGGTATATTGATGTGTGCTGATTGTATTCTGGCACGTTTAGCCAGCTGTGGTTCAACAGTGCTCAGATCAGTGCTTCTAAATGGGCCTACGCACCCACTGCAGGTCCGGCATAATCCCAGACCTCAGCCCTGTCCTGTCCAAATAAATCACTGATCACAGGGGAGCTTTGGCGGTCGCAGCCAATGACATCAGGGGGAATGGAGAGGTGCTGGATAAGTCGGAAGTGTTGCTATTTCTGCTCTGCTGATCCCAAATAGGAGGAGACAGACGAGGCTTGACAAAGATGGTCAGGAAAGGGTTTCTCTGGTGACCCAGGGAAAACCACGGGTCAGTCTGCTTGTCGCAGCAGAATCACGTCGAGTCCTGACAACTTTCATGTATTGCAAGGCTAAAGGAATAGGACACGCCAAGTGTGAATGCTGAGTGAATTCTGTAGCCAGACCATATTCTGTCTGGAAAAGCATACTGTATCATTGGGGCTTCATTCACATAATGAACCCTCTGTCTAATGTGGACGTTGTGCATGATTGTGCTTTAAATGACATCACTACTTATGTTTTATGTGTAACTGTGTTAGGGCTGTTACACATGCTGCTTCTTAGAGACCGCTTTTCATGAGAACATTATATTTAACGACCCGACTCATAAACAAAAGCAAAGGAAATTATGCATAGGGTGCCCCAGCTAAAGAGACTGTTCTGTTCAAATCAATATTTGAGAGTTCTCCTGGGATAGTGGAGAAGGTTGCTTTGATCCTGCCCAGTGTTGATTCACTTGCTCCAAATCGAGGTTTCCATTCACTGGAGACCTGAGACATGTTGCTTGACCATATTTATGCCTGGCTGCATCTGAGTTCAATAATGGCCTCATTATTCTTTCACCGCTTGACAACACTGTGGCAGGAAGTTCCATGATGGACAGAAATAGCTGTAGATAGTAGAAAGCCATTACAGCACAATGGCAAGAATGTATATACACAATGACTATAAAAAACTGCAGCAACTAAATGTACAATGACCTCAAGTCATGTACAATATTGTGTCAACATTGTAGACATTTTGTGGTTGAAGTTGATCATAAGTAGCTTTGTAAAAACCATTATGTTTAAATTGACAAAGGTATGAAAGCCAATAAGCTTCGTGAAGGTTACATGGTTAAGTCTGTTTTATACAGTAGTTATCCTCGGTCCTGGTAGCTCTCATTGGTTTTAATTCCTCAATGTTCTCTGTCAACATCATATACTATCAGAGTCCACCAGAATGCTTGGCCAGTGCCAATATCCATTAAAATGTACAAGATTACTATTCCCTATGAAGGTCTATCAGCCAATCTCCCTCAGACATTTTCTTTCTCTGTATGTGAATGCATGATTGTTGAGCGTTTAGTCACGTTTGGTTGAATGCCTTTGGTGTTCAGTTGTGAACAGAGACTCCTCAGGGGGTGATTAAGGAGATTTAAAGCCTGTTGATAATGGCCGTGATAAAAAAGTACAGAGAAACTAGCTGTTCCTCTGAGATTCAGATTAAACACAAAAAACTGTAAACTAGCACACACACATACAAACACACATATAGACCTGCACAGAAACAAGAGAGAAAGACAATCATCAATCATCTTATATGTCCACAAACGTGATAAACAACATACAACATTATTCAGTCATATATTCCACAAGACCTGCCAGCGTTGTTGCTTCACAGAACAACCAAGTTAAATGCAAACCACACTTTAACACACAACGCATGCAAACACACAAGAGACATGCAGGAAAGTTTCCCTTTTACAGTTTGTAAGCATTGAGTAGATACTAAACTTCCAGCTGTATAAAGTCTGGAGACACACACATGTTCACATGCAAACACAGCCAAGAGTTTATGGTATATTTCTTCTCTGCCTTCATTAATAGTTGACCCCTTCTCAATGGGGCATGTGTACTTGAGGGCTAGACTCAATAATCAGCTCATGTTTCATGAGTTCCTTATCTTTACAGTGCAAAACTCCCTCGCTGGGATTGCTATAAATATTGTCTTCCAGCCATTATTATTGTAAATACTTTGGATAATCTCCACCCAACCATTCTCTCACATACCATTGGCCATGTACTGTGCTGTAGATTGGGCTGAACAGTGCTTCCTCCCATCTCTCTGATCTTACAGTTGGACAGGAGAGTTTTTTGTGAACCAGTTTGGCCAGCAATATATGTTCTTATAAGGTTGGCTGGACTACAGTAGAATTCTCTGATATGATTAGCCATGTCACGTTGCCCAGTCCTGTGTCCAGCTTGCTAGGCTGTGAGGACTGATGTAGGTGAAAGGTCTTTGGGTGCGTCAGTAACCTTGTTAGCCCAACTCTGGGCTTGGTTACAGCAGCCTCTGGTACAAGTGAAAGCTGTAACAAAAACAATGTGAGCGTGAGGAGATTCCATTGTGTTTTACAGAGGAGGGTTTTCACACTAGTAAGAAGTCATGAATGACTAGTTATGAATAAAGCCAGAGGCCTGAAAGGGTGACATAAATAACTTAATGTAGTAGTATAAAGGTTTGGGGAGGAATATGAGTAATAGAGGAGAGAAGAGAGGAGAGGTTCTGGCCAGTGCTTTTGATCTATTGAGCAATTTAAATTGTAATTGCTTCCGAATGTTGTTGACTCAAGCCAGAATGTCAGTAAGGCTGTCCACTCATGTCCTGTCAGGCCAAAACACATCCACTGAATTCACACACACACACGCACACACACACACACACACACACGCACACACACACACACACACATAGGTGAGTATACTAATGTGTTACACGTGTAACAATTAACAGTGTGGCCTGCTAGCTCAGTCAGAAAGGCAGGGGAACAGACCCGGCTTGCCATTTGTTATTAAATCTAATAAAAAGAGAACGAGTGATCTCTCCTCCAGTCTTTTGTTTGGCTCACCAGTAAGGCATTGGAGGACTCTGGGTTGTCCTTCAGGCATCTGTGTGTGTGTTTGTGTGTTTGTGTGTGTGTGTGTGTGTGTGTGTGTGTGTGTGCGTTCGTGCGTGCGTGTGTGTGTGTGTGTGTGTGTGTGTGTGTGTGTGTGTGTGCGCGTGTGTGCACAGAAGAATGTGTATATCTACAATACAGTATCAATTGGTGTGTGTTCAAGTGAGAGTGTAGGAATGATTGAGTGAGAGTGTGTGTGTGTGTGTGTGTGTGTGTGTGTGTGTGTGTGTGTGTGTGTGTGTACTGTGTAGCTAAACTTGGCCACTGTGTGTGTCTGGGTGTTGCTGGCTAGTCAGGACATGGTATAGTCCAGACTTCTGTCCGAATGGACTGGAATAGTTTCTCTTCTTGGATCAAAGAAACTCTCTTTTTGTTTCATTCCTTTCTTAGCCTTAGTCTTTCCTTCTTACTGTAAATGCCATATGTCCTTGTTTATTCTTTGTAATATCCTATCCACATGGATAAAAGTCTATTGTAGAATATAAACATAGAAAACAAACCATGTACCATATTTCTGTTCTTTCTCAACTGGTCCCAAGATGTGACAACCTGTGACTTTATGAGAAAACCTAGAGCTCAGGGCATCCTTAACAGTAAATGTCATGAGACTGAAAGATGAGTGGGGTTGTAGGGAGTGAGTGAATGTGTGTGTGTGTGTGTGTGTGCACATGCACCTTGGCGTAGCTACAGTATGTTTGGGACACATCTGGACAAGAGGTTGTCCCTCTGCTGCGAGGACCAGGCTGAATTAATCCAACCCAGATGTGAGCGACCGAATGCTCTGCAGTGGGTCTCTGGAGCTCAGCGGGGGGTGCCTCACATTCCTGCCCTCAAATTGTGCAGAAACGATTGCCAGGCCATTGGTGAGCAAGGGAGAAATGATAGGGGCAAATGGAGAGGCAGGGGGAGAGGAACACAGACAAACAGACAGACAAACTGGAAGACGTACACGAAAACTAATGGACAGCAATGCTAGCAGAAGATCCCACCTTCACGCTGCCTTTTCTCTATCTTTCTCACTGGTCTCCACCAATTACTGATCCACTCAAGAAGGAATTCCATGAGATACTACCACCAATACCTATCTGTGTGTGAATCCTGTTGTGACCTCCAGAGCAGAGGAGTCTCTCTCTCTGTCTCCACTGCAGTTCAGGTTGCATTTCCCCTGTCAGTGGCTAGCCAGCCATGCAGGTTCCTTTTAACACTGTGACAATCTTGCCATCTACCTTTTAAATGAAAGCTTTATTAACTGTGGCGCCACTGCAGTGAACTTAATAAGGGCTTCAACCACAGGGGAAGCCGTCACTGGGTACTTTGTTGAGTTATATTATGTGTGATTGAAAATGTCTTATTGCGCAAATGGTTTCAGCATGAGGTCATTGTGTCTGATTGGTGAAGTGCACGTAACGGGATTATGCTGCGGTTTTACCGGCAAACAGCAGCATAGCGAGGTGACAAGTGGACCTCTGAACACTGAAAGACTCGATGTTATTCAGTGTGATAGGCATTCCGTTTGTATTGAACACCCTGTCCTAAGACTTGGCGTTGTCCTTGGCTATTACAAGAAATGTGATCCACAGTATATTAGCATCTGCCCTTCTGCAGTGCCCATGGGCATACCTAATTGGTTGGTTCCAGCTGGTAACTCCATTTTTGTTTCGTTATTACAAACGTCTATCACATAATTAAATCTAAATGGTAACGACACGCACAGCAGTTAGGTGTGGAAGACGTGTTGTAACAGCCTTAGGGAACTGTAGATATGCCATTAGGTATACAGTATTATTGGACGTGCTATAAGCTCACTGACACCTATACCAGAGACACTATATATATAGCATATAAGAACGTTGCCTACACTGGAGCTAACACACTGGAATGTGCTTCATCTTACTCAATATAGGTTAACTAACATGTAATATCGCATAGATTAAATTTGTAGTGAGCATTCCGTGCCTGTCAACATGTGTAGCCTGCAGTAAAAGTTCTAAAACAAACGTTTGCACATAATACCTTGTTTATTGTTTCATTTAAATCCCAGTGGAACCTGTGGGTGAAAGTACATCGCATTTTCATCACATTAAACAATAGTTAACTCAGACAACTGCATGAGTGGAAATTACAGAATGTTTTAGACTACAGTGAGTCATTGCTCCCTAAAGCACATTTCATTGCTGCAGTAACAGTTTTTCACTTCCATTCATGTTTTCATTTCTCAAGAGACATGATTTGTTAAATTGCTGAATAAATAAATATGCAAATGTATGAACAAATACTAGTCTAGTCCACTGGGTTGACAGGAACAGCTTCTTTTAATATCATATAGCCACAGTGTTACACACTGCACACGGAGCTGAAGAGTAAGCGTTTTCAGGGATGTTTCTTCGCTATGCTTTGTACAGTGCCTGCTGACTACCAGCGGATTTTATCCGCCCAACACACCAGCACTATCTATGCTCTAAGTTGCTCATGATAACCATTGCACTGCATTGATTGGGCAGTATTAACATACTATTATGCATGTTGTACCACAGTAAATGTAGAATCCTAAATATATTAACATATTATGACAACAATTCAGGTGAGCAACAATAAATAGGAGGTTTAACAACGGTCTGATTGAGGAAATGGTGGGCAGGGGGTGGGACTAAGAAACAAGCAAAGGGCTCTCTTTTAAATTATTATTAGTGTTGTATCTTCTTCTACAACATATTCCCATTGCACGCTATGTAAAAGCGCTTCAAAAACACAAGGTGGGGCAGATAAAAGACTCTGGCTCCAGCTTGGTGTGCAGTGTGCAATGGGCTTAACATACACGTACACACATTTTGTATCACAATGTAGCAAATATTTAAAAATAATGTAAGTAGATAGATTCCAAATTCTCTCTAGTAGCGTGTGGGAACCAATCTCTTGTTCTCTGGTGTGCTCCAGACTACAGAACAGGCCCATGCTTCACTCAGGTGAACAACCAGATGTGCCAGGGCCAACTGAGTGGCATCGTCTGCACCAAAACCCTCTGCTGTGCTACCATTGGACGAGCCTGGGGCCATCCCTGTGAGCAGTGCCCCGCCCAGCCGCACCCCTGCCGACGAGGATTCATCCCGAACATCCGCACCGGCGCCTGCCAAGGTCAGACAGGAAGCCCAATATGTCCAGATGTCTCAGTGTCCGTCAATCTCCTGGGCTCTTTCCTTTTCTTTTTTCATTTCATTTCTCTTTCTTTTTCTTAGTCTCTCACACACAGCTGGACAATATTTAAAACTTGCTAAATGATGAAGAGCGATTGCACAGTAAACACACACACACACACACACACACACACACACAATAACATAAACACATATGCACACAACAGTATTTTATCTGTCACCATCTCAGCTGCAACCTCTATTCCTGTCAACAAGATCATGACTGTTTCTCAACAGAACTATTTACAATTACAACCTCAGGTACATTTTGGGTGCAAACATAAATAGTACATCGAGGTTGCGGTCAAGTTAGACCACATGCATCTTCACTTCCAACAAATCTACTCTGAATACAACTAGTTACGGCATATAATACATTTCCTATCAAATCTGAATTTAAACAGGAAAAAGTGTTAAATACGCTACAGAACTCAGCTTTTATTTGGTTTTCTACTCGTCCAAAAATGTATTAGCTGCCTGATACTGTAGGTAGCCTGGATCCAAGCTCACATGGAAGTCTAAGGGTAAATCCTCTGGCATCAGCATTGTACTGTATTTAGCTCAGTAGTGTCCTTCCGTTTTAGACATGCCTGCCAGGCTGCACTTCTGTTAAAGGTAAACAGTGTCTCATCCATTCCTCCAGCAGCAATCTCCCCCTCTTTCATCAATCTCTCATCACACAGGCACTCTTCTGCCTTACTCCCTCTTTCTCTCTCTCTCTTTCACACACACACACAAACACACACACACACAGACTAAAGGAGACACCTAATCGCCAGAGCCTAAAGCAAAGTCTCGCTGGCAGAAGTACAAAGCACACGTGACCCTGAATCCAAATGTAAAGACTGCATTCCACGCAGCATCAGGAGTTTGGCCTACTCTCTCTGGCACAGAGAGCTCCTCACAAACCATATTTTCTGCCTTTGTTCAAGGGAAGCAGAGACTGAAGGTATTTGGATGATTAGAAACAGGTTGTGTGTCTGTGCGTGTGCGTGTGTGTGTGTGTGTGTGTGTGATTGTGTGTGTGCGTGCACATGTGCAAACACCCACACATGTGCGTGCATTTGTAGGGGTCTTGCCTCCACATTTCTAATCCCTGCCAACATCCCGCCTACTGACTGGCACTGAGGTGAATTATTATAAGACCACTGCGTGTGCACGTGTTCATGTAGATTCCAACCAAGGCCGGCCTTGAGAGTTCCCGCTTACATTGACTAGTGCAGAACACACTCTTCACATTTCCAATAATGAAGTGAGTCATATTGAATTCTGGGAAAAAATATTCGTATATATGAAGCCATTTCCTGTTCAAACATGAGCGGGAGTTGGAGTTGTTTGGTGGAGGAGACCTTAGTACCCACTGCCAGAGTCAACATACTCCATTTTCCCCCACTGCCATCTCCAAATGTTTTAATAGGAGACTGAATGACTTTTTCAGTGACAGAAAGTGAGTCTTAGACCATATGTCACATATATATATTTCATTTTGATTATAGCCTTTAAAATCCCATTATCTAAGCTTAATTATATCCTAAATCAGAGCGCGTGATTGTCTGGTTAGTACCTTCGTGCCGTTTTAAAGTTATTACATACTTTATCTTAAATCTGTAATGCAAGTGAATTGTAATATAAGATATAAGAAGGCATGTTTTAAATTAGGCTCTTAGTGTTATTTGCTGGGGGGTCTCAGCCCAGAAAATTCATTCTCTCCGCGTCTCTTCTCCCTCTCCCAGATGTGGATGAGTGCCAGGCTGTCCCAGGCTTGTGTGCAGGAGGCAACTGCATCAACACAGTGGGATCCTATGAATGTAAATGTCCGGCCGGTCATCGTCAGAGTGAAACCAGCCACAAATGTGAAGGTGAGTAACTTCCACTTGTCCATTTCAAGTGGAGTTTAGCTCCATCTTAGAAAACTTTAGCTGCAAAATAAAACACTGGCCACATCCACTTAGTAAGTATTTTTTTCTAGGATAATCGTTTATTAACACAGGGAGTTATTGGCAAGACCAGTGCCAAATTACAAAGTGTTGATTGACGATTAATAAGACAGTATGACAGTTAGCCTGTGTTCTACAGGAAAGTGCTAAATTGTTTCATGCCATATCACATGCACTTTACTAAACAAGGCCAAAACTATCAAAATTTCGTTTTGTAACCCAGGTATCAGGTTTATTGTCATTGTTAACTGTCATACTGATCCTTTACTGCTATCGTGTAAGATAATACAGTATGTACTATAGCCGCATGACTATGGCTAGAAGGAAGCATCGCCACCAGCAGGTTCAAGATGGTCATTAGCATGAGAGCCAGGAGGCGACTTATCCTTGAATGAGTTTTGGAAGAAGAAAGGGAGATGACTTCATTTGCGAGAATCCCCAGGCTCTGTTGAGGGTTTGGGGGCAAGCCAAAACATCGGCCCTTACGGTGAACACACAAGTGTTGTAACACTGCTGTTTAGCAGGGTCTGGGTGTGGACTGTATGTAGTCACATTCCATTGTACAGTACTATAGTACCCAGGGGGCAATGTAATTACACAAGGCCCAGGAACTCATCAATTTAAACTGTTTTGGGTCATGTCCAAAGGCTCAGAAGTCAGGAGCTTTACGGAAATTGGGAAAATGTCTGCACATTCCTTATGAAAAATACAGACAGACACGGACAAACATTACTCAAGTGTTTAGAGTACACTTCCTTGTGAAACTATTCCGAGCTTTGAAGCTCCACATTCTGTTTCACTCTACAAGTCTGGATTCCCTCAATCCAAAACACCGCATGCCTTGTTAGAACTGATCTTGGCCAATGTGTAATTCGGTTGATAATGACACTAAGAAGTGGTTGTGTTCAGATATCAAAACCCCAAATGTCTTCAACAGCTCACTGTTTATGTTTGAAACACCCCGTAACACTTTTGAAAACGTTCCTGTTAATAGTCAGGCCCAGAGGCAGCCAGCTGAAAGCTCCCAGATGCATGTAAGATAATGAACTTCTAGGTGACCTGTATAGTACATATGTTGGCACTGCCAACAATAGACCTGGGAAGTTGTACGTCATTTCAGGGAGGTTGCCTTTCTCAGAAACACTGTTTCCCTGTTAGAAAAATTAATGGTGTTTTCAATATTCGCCCCTACCGTGGTCTGTGATGAACTCATATATTGCAAACCTACACGTTTTTGGTGTTAATAAATTATGTGAATCCAGCGCATATACATCCATGTCCCTCAAAGCCACTGTGATATGACCATACTAAATTAACCATATGGAGCGCAGATATGTCCGTTGGTATTAGTATTACAGCTTTGGCATTGTTTTTCGAGGATGACCAAAAGAGTTTGGCAAGAGGCGATGTGCATAATCTCCTCTGGCAGCTGACGTTTTACTTTCGGCAGTTACCAAACATCATATTACTTAAAGACCTCACCATATCTGAAATGTATTTCAAAAGCTCAAATTATTTGCAACTAAATTAAAGTAAGCACTGGCGTAAACCAAACTAAAAAATAAGAAAAATGCCATTCTGAGCTCATATTAATGTTTTTAGCTTCGACCCGGATGGTGCTGCCAATGCTAGCAGTGATGACACAACTTACTATGTCTATTCATGAATGGAGGTGATCCAGGCTAATAAAGGAAGTATTAATAACATCAAGTTACCAGAGGGGCCTCATGGAACAGTTAGGGAAAGCCTTTTGAATTTAGAGAGAGAGCGAGAGAGAGAGAGAGACAGAGAGAGAGAGAGATATATATATATAGAGAGAGAGAGTCCAAGGGCCGCATAGAGGTCAGACCGGTTGTACTTGAAATACAGCACACATGCTTGGCCACACTGGTGGAGCTTGTGTTTGGAAGACATTGAATGGTTAGATTGTCTTCTATGTAAACTATGGGAAGAGGAAGAGAGAGGGTACAATGCTGAGGTTCCCAAATAATGCCTGGACCAACCTGTGTAGTTAAATGTAAGACAATATATATTTTTAATGAGTAATGAATATAACACACAAGTAATTCCGCTCAATGTACACTAATGACTTCATAATACCATAAACATAATACTTTAACAAATGAATGACACATGAAACAACTTATTATCAACCTGGTGCTATACCCACTTATAGTGTACAGTACTACTTATACTGTAGTTATTAACCCAAAATTAAAAATACAAACCAGACATACATATAATTTAGTTACCATAATAGTTATCCTAATAATGAACTACATGGCGTATGGAACATTAGCATTAATGTGATCTCATGGGATATTATTATAGATTAGATCACTCAAGGTTGAAATTATCCCCTGGTTTGGTTTTAGCTGGGATTTCAACAAGATTCAGAGTTACTGAGGAGAATACATTTACAGTAATCTATTCAGAAAATGCCTTTCTACAAAGTTTAGGAATTATTTGGCCATAAAGAGTTTTATAGTATTAGATCTGCAAAGAAATTTCTTTTGAACAAAGACACTATCATTATGTATTCGCATTTCAATTTTCAGTGGAACAGTGGAAAGTTAAGTGACCCCATTCCAAGAAAGGAGCTCATGGGTGCTTCCTGTACATTTAATCAACTGAGTTCTCTTTGGAATGATGGAATTCCTTGGCTTTGGAAGTTCCTTATGTCTTCAATCACTGAGGATGTTCTCACAATTAGGTCATTTAGCAGATGCAGCTAGTATTAGTTTGTATTGTACCATTTCATTTTAAGTTTTAAATGAGATGAGAATCGAATTGACCACAATCGTCATATGGGGGACATGTGGATGAATTATAGTGCCACAGAACACAGCAGCTTCTAAAACTACACAGTCCTTGCTATGCTATGCTATCTTGAGTCATAGATTTGCAGAGAAAATACAATACTTTTTTGTGTTAAATCTCACTTCCATTCACAGTTGTCCTTTGAGATAGGTTTTTCTGGAAATGCCCTGCTGTAGTTGCGCTAATGTGTACAGACCTGGCTGAGAGCCGTCCGGCAGGAATTAACGTGTTTTTAGAGTGGTTCATGTTCAGTGCAGTTAAGATGTCAAGGTTGCCAGAGCGTAGTATGCACAACAACACACCTGGTTTCACCGCTTCCATTTTAGTTCAGCCTATGCTTAACAGACTTGCATTTTTCTTTTTGCTTTCCTTCTGCTACTCCCTCCATTTTCCCTCCATAAATACAGGCTTTTGGCCCCACACCAGCTGTTCACATGGAACAAAGAAACTCTTAAGGCAACTGGGAGACTTTCTTAGTAGACACACAGACCTCCCTGCTGCTATGACACCCAGAGAGACACACACACCCCCACCCCTCATTTCATTAACACAATCACATCCACACACCACACACCAGTGTTATACATGATGCAAGCACAGCATGCAGATGCTCACATTCAGACCCTGCTCCAGTTCATTCATGCAGGCGAGACAGACCTTGTCAAGACTGGCCTGTTGTTGCTGCAGACACAAGGTTTATTTGGCTGGTCTTTAACAGCTTCACTTAGGCCTTTATGCCATGACATTGTCATAGAGACTGCCTTCTACAGGGCACCAGCAGATGCTTATCCTCCCACAGTAGGCATCATTAGGCGCTCAGTGAGACACGTGGAGAGAACACTTACACATACACGGGCATCAGCACACCCCAGCATATGTTAAAGGTATTCAGCAGTATGTCGTGAAAAATTGCACTGACAACGCGGAAACCAGCGTTCACAAATGAAATGCAGTAGCTAACCAAGCAGACGATTGAGAGGATTGTTCGGGCCCTTCAGCTACAAGTTAGTCCCAGTCACTCCTGTTCAGTGATGAAAGCAAGATGGATCAGTGATATTATGAAAGGTTTCCTGCAAAGCAATCCCAATGAGCCACGGAGATGTTTGTATTGCCTCGCCACCCACTGACCTCTAGAAGTTCTACAAGTTACATCTTGTATTGTCCTTGTTTAAATGAAATTAGGGTATTTAGCTGATACGTTTATCCAAAACGACTTACAGGGAGTACAATTAGTTAGGGGTTAGGCATCTTACTCAACGATGCTTACAGCCAGGCCAACAGTTCGTGTGGGAGTCGACCACCCTAACCACGAGACTATCCCGCCTCTCTTGCTTGCGCAGTAAGTATACCACTTAGCGGTACAATAATTACGTGCATTTATAAATAAGCACGACATGTCATAAAAACCCAATACTGTCTGGAACCTCACTTTCATGAATGTGAGAAAAATGAGGGCCCCCCCTCTGGCTGAAAAACATTACGAGTCATAAGCGAGCACACCATGGAGGGCCCTGGCAAGCATTGGAGCCAGGTACTCACATGGAGCACAGCAAGCAATGTGTCAGGTCTTAGGTTGGTCTATATGCGTGGATATGCATTGGGTTGGCTTGTATTGAAATTGAGGATTTTCGTTCAAACGTTCTAATGAGTGTATTGTTTATTAGTTATTCATGTTGGACTTTCACATGGTCTCCTATATAACAAGCAATGGTAGTCAGGTGACATGTTCAGCAAATGCGGAAATGTTCATTCAAATCAGCATACAGCATTAAAACAATATTAAAGTGGTAAATAAACCATGAAAATACTGATGTGCCCCAATGTTTTGAACAGACCCTTGAGTTCATGTTTGGTGGAAGGGGACACCGCAATCGCTAGGGGTCTTTGCGTAACTTTTTACATTAGCGGTCATGAAGTCTGTGAAGGCGAATATGAGCCTGTTAAAGGTATTGCAGCGTGACTTCAGTGGGATTCAGTTCAACACTGTAGAGCAACCAATGTTAATTTCCACATTAGATCTCAGCAGTGGGATCTAATGTGAGATCAGTGAGAGCACTTCTATCCATTCCTCTGTTGAAGTCACAACCTTCTGAGTGCAATAAACAATAGGAAAAACATGTTGATATACCCTTGGCTGTCACAACCTCACTTTAAACAAAAGAAACGTTCTAGAATAAAGCAAAATTACTGCTGTGGTACAGTATAATGTGATGAAATGTGGTGGGCTTGAACTGTGTGTGGTCTTCTGCGTGCTTGTGTGTGTGTGTGTGCGTGCGTGCGCGTGTGTGTGTGTCTACATGTACATACAGACATCGACGAGTGCAGCACCATCCCCGGTGTGTGTGACGGAGGAGAATGCACCAACACCGCGGGCAGCTACGTCTGCACCTGTCCAAGGGGCTACATCACCAGCACAGACGGCTCCAGATGTGTGGGTGTGTAACGCACAAACACACATACATGCACTTGCTCCCTCACCCGCTCGGCTCTTCCTAGCCCCCTGGCTAACTAAGACCTTCCACATCTGGACCCTAGTTTCCCTCCTTCCTGCTGATGAGTCGAGGGGGCCCGAGGCCTGCGGTCGCCATGTGCGTGCTCAGGCACGTGCGCGTGCTGTTACACAGGCACACGAGGGCATAATCAAGCGATGGCTCGCATGAAACACTGCCCAGGTGCTAATGTGTTCCTGCAGTCCTCCTCATTCAGTTTGAGCCAACATGGCGGCCACAGTGAAACATAACCAGGTGTTAATTTATTACTTTAAGATTTACATCCAAAATGGACAGCTTAGGGCCAGCCTGTTTCCCTCCATCAGCATCAAGGAGTTCTAATAGAGCTACCTTTCACCGGAGGGCTTTACAGAATTTGATTGCTGTAATTGAACCTTTATGTGGCTACAGCCTCCTAGCCAATGCGTCAGTACGAATATTATGTTCTAGTTGTCTTCGTAGGTCTTAAAGTGGAGAAAAATGCACAAGAGCATGGTTCTTGTTCATATGATGTACATACATTCTATACTTGAGAACACAACATAGTGAAATGTGATCTCAGGTACATTTTGGAACCATATTGAGTGTTTATCGGTTCTAGTCATCTGGACCTGCTTAGGGGGAGTTCTGAAGAGCAGAGAAAAACAAAAGATGACACCACTAACCACAGCCGTGACAGATGAGGAAGGGGAGAGTGGAAGAAAACAACAAAAGAGAACCAGAAATATAATTGAGAGCTTAGATCAGCCAAACAAAGGCATGCATAACAGAGAAAGGGAGTTCTAAATTATGTTGGATGAATGTTCTTAACTATGATTGGGAACATCCTTCTCGGGAATACATTTTGTTTTGTCTGTGTTTCAGTCTGGGACAGTAACAGTGTTTGTCTGGGGAAACACACTTAAACCTAATTGGTGTAACGACCTCCCACACATACACCATTTGTCATTATGAGTGTACTTTTCTGTTTTGCCCCTTTCCTCTTTGACCCCATTAGTGTACCTGCCCCCCAGCCTGGGTCAATGGGGCTATTTCTCTCATCTAACCTTCCAATGACCTACTGTAGAAAATACATGCTGTTCATTCTGGCTGTAGTGCACCTCACTCTGTTTGGAGCTTACGGTACACTCTGCCTCGCTCACCTCTTCTTATAGTTTTCTAATAATCATCTGGGGAGGATTCTTTCACATAGTTCTTTCTCTGGTAATTCCCAACCTTTTTTCCTCTCTAATTTATCATTGTCTCTGTACTCCATGGATCATGTATGTTCAGTTCCTTTGCTTTCACTTTTTTAACCAGAGCAGCCACATTTATTTGTGAGCTTGAGAGAGATTGTAACAGATGGTCTGTCCTATGGTCCCTGTCTTTTCAGTCAGTTTCTCTCGTGTTCCAGGCCTGTTCATTGTCACTCGCTGTCTTGTGTTTCCCAGTCTTGTTGACTTCTTTTGAGAAGACACATATAATGCTTGGTACAGTAGGCATTTTCCCCAGTCATTTATCATGACTAATAAACCTAAACTCACTAATGGGAACTGAAAGCCCATAGTAAAACCTTGCAGCCTGTTGTCAGCCTGCACTGTAATCCTATAAAAAGTGTTGGTTTCATTGGTTTGAGGTATTTGGCTGTATGCTTGCTTGGTATAAAGTGTCTCCAGGGTCTAGAAATATGTTTAAATTGTTACACTGACTGTCCAGGCAGGTAAGAGACAGTTTAGCTAAAAAATAAAATTGTTTTCATCTCATTTCATTTAAATATAAGGCCAAGCAGTGCTAATGGCCTAAAACTATTTTGTGAAATAACAGCCTTACACAAAGCAATGAAAAGCTGTAGAATATGACTTATTTAAGTGCTGCTGGTAACCACATTGTTGGCTTTATGCCATTCCCCTCCCTTCCCCTTAATAATCTAGAGAGGAATATTTTGGGGAAAAATGTCAACCCAGGATGTAAGGCTTTAGCCTAGATTCTATTTGTGGTTCCATATGTACTATGGCAGACAGGCATTGGTTGGGTGTGGGGTGCATTGTGAAGCAGGCCAATGGGAACAGTTAGGACCTGACAATAATCAGAGCCTAATGCCCCGTTTCACGGTGAGAGCCCCCGTCCAGTCAGTCAGTCTGTAAAAACGCCTCGCCAAATGAAAGCATGTGCTTGTGTAGCTTGGCAGCACTGCAATCTGGATCCAATTTTAGTCATCATCATCCACACCAGCATCCCCCCCAGTGTTCTCTCTCTCTCTCTCTAACTCTCTCTATCCCTCTCTCTCTCGCTCTTTCTCTATCTCTCTCTCTCTCTCTCTCTCTCTCTCTCTCTCTCTCTCTCTCTCTCTCTCTCGCTCTCTCTCTCTCTCTCTCTCT
>JAODUG010013305.1:1471-24247 GCA_027564795.1 Aphredoderus sayanus | reverse complement strand
CTTAGTGAAAGAATGATGGAACCAGTACCAGAAATGTATCCATGTGCCATATTAGGTTGTCTTCACTGTAAACTAATTTACAGCAGAAAAGTCACTAACCATGTAAAACATGAGACTGGTACTTTTTGTAAGTGACTGTTTTGGTAATAAAGTATCTTCTACATTACATGCTATCTAATAATGCTGTATGTATGTACTATTTTTAAACATTAGCAAAAGCTTTTACAACAGTGTTATAGTTTTCAGATCACATAAATCACGCTAGCATAAGCATAAAACCCGTGGATTACTGTTGTTTGTATTATTTATAAAGGTTATTTGTAATTCCATGATAAACCTGAAGAAATCATTTCACCTGACACTTTAAACTTTAACCTTAAACCTAAAGTCATTTGTTTAATATAAAATGTGTACAAAGTCTAAATATAAAATTGGGGTATTGTCGAAAAGCAGATGTATAGGCCTTAATAGCGTTATATATATAGGCCATATGATGTATACTTTAATTTGTTCAAAGCAACCCTGCACTGTACTATTTAACCTGACAGTCAAGTACATGCATGCTTGTGTCTAAAGTAGAAATGGGTACAAATTTGCACAAGCTCAGACTGGTTTTATAGATCTAGATAATGGAACATAGCATTCAAACTGCTACCTGGAGCCTTACTATTTTTAGACCCCAATTAAAATGTATAAAGAAGACAGCCAGTATCGAGTTTATGCAGTGAAGAGGAAACTTCAACTTTCTCCCTAACGTTGTCTATGGCCTACATCATATTGTGAAAATCATTTTACCGAAAAGAAGACCATTTCATTTACTATACAGCGCAGCCCTCTGGTCTCGGAATTTGTCGAGTCATTGTGACTTCATAATCTCTTATTATCTGTAACCTAATGGTTGCAGGTTGAACAAAAACAACCCGCTTTTATTGTATGTAGGCCTGTGCAGATTTTTGCGTGTGTTTTTAAGATAACTTTTCTGTTTTTAGTGGACATTGTTTAAATGTACAATCAATTAATGTTTGAAATGACAACGGATGCACAAAAACCCCGCCCATATGGGGCAGGTTTCCCTCTGTCCCGCTGTCATAAGCGAGGTTGGTGCCTCCCGCTCGCCATTGTAGCTCAGTCGCCAGACCAGTACAGTCCAGTACACGAAAGCCAATCATCAGCCGACACCATGGTAGTTCACGAAGTTGAGGATTTGGTAAGTTGTACTTTAAAATCTAAATAAATAAAAAATGTATATGGTGAAGATGGCGATATATTGTTGTATTTACTTCCACACAGCCGATTTACATTGTCGCAACCGATAGCGATCCATGATCTCATCCCGGGCGTGTACAGCACTGTAACAGTACATTAAGTACAGGCACGGCTGTTCCCCACTTTCATAGCCATTGAGTATAAAGGTTTTTAGTGACGTACCAATACTGTATAGCTTCCAAATTCTGATTACAGTTTTGCAACTAGCATGAGGAATTAAAGTAATGCATTCACCTTAACGCAGGCGCTGTGTGGATTTTTTTGTCTCTTTTTGTTTCATATTTTGCGCCGTCGCCATCAATGAAATGTTGGACTTTGTGTGGTTCACCCATATAGTTATATGGTTAACCAAACGTAACCAAAAGGGCGACTGTGGAGGCTATGTTATTTGATCGGTCGACGCTAATGGTGGCTGTAATGGATGTAGATCAATGCTGCCGACATGCGCAAGGCAGGCGGAGAAGGCTTGCCAGTACGTTAGCTGCCATGCTAAGTGTACCCCGAGTCACATGGATGAGTAGCGGTGCTCCTCCACCGCATTCCTCGCTCATGGAGGAACTAGACTAGCGGCCCCTGCTATTGGCCCGTGTAGGCCTCCCTGAACGAGGGTACGTCGGGATTGAGTAGGATAATGGCTCCTGGCTGTGTTGCGTATAGTCGTATTAATCTAAAACGACCATATTTAAATTGATTGTGTGATGCCAGGAAAATGCAACCATACCCATTTTATCATATTCTAAAATCTAAAGAGACTTGTTTACGTTATTGACTAGTTATGCTCATTATTCACTTTTCAGACACGGACCTATATAGCCTATAGTGTATATATAGGCTACATGTCTGGTAGAATAAGCGTTTATACTATAGATTGTGTAGTATAAACGTATTTTTCTGGTTAGCAATTGTTTAATTTTAGACATTTTAAAACTTATTTTTTAAATTAGTTAAAACGTGGCAGAGGAAGTCTTTGTGCTTAAAGATGACACAAGCTCTGGACAGAATTCAGACCGCGTCAAAATTAAAAACATGAAATTGCTGTATTTATTACAGATGATCACAACCAGCCATGTAGAGGAAAGTTTAAGCACTGAACAGATTATCAAACAGACTTTAAAGCCACAAGTATTAATACTTTGCATCCTCAAAAACACCATGCATGTTTATAAATAAATAGTCTGTGTACTGTAGCACTGCAGAAAATATAATGCTCAGATAATGTGAAAGCAGACCGTTGCAGCCCATGTTGTGCTCTCCTCTTGCTTGTTGTAACTGAAACCTCCCTGCCCATGCAGGATTCCTTCAAAAACAAGCTGAAGGAGGCTGGCAGCAAGCTGGTGGTTGTGGACTTCACTGCCACGTGGTGTGGTCCCTGCAAACAGATCGGCCCCAAGTTCCACGTGAGTGGGTAACGCTGGCATGCCCTAGGCCAGGGGGTGGCCAGTAGTTTTCACAGGGGGGAGGGGGGCACATTGGAAAATGTTAGCGCATTACCAGGGCCACATTACTGTTTTAACCAGTTAAAAAATAATTTAAAACTTAAAAAAAAAATATATTAATAAAGAAACTACACAAATGGCTAACTCTGTTAACTTGGCTATTACATTTATTCATATTTCTTTTCCACGCAATACTATTTTTGTATTCTCACTAAACAATTCACTTTAACACAATGTCATTTTTTTTTTTTTTGAGCAGCAGTAAATTAACAATCTGCAGAGCTCGTGTAGTTATTATTTTTAAAAATGTGTATCGTGGCCTGGATAGGCCTGAATGATCCATATTAGCATACACATGATGCCATGGAAACCTTTTGGCAAGCTAGTCTATCTTAAAGACTCAAGAGGTTGAAATTTGCATTTGTCAATGATGAGGATTATTTGTGAGACATGGGACCGTGGCTAGTTTCCCCGTTCATGACAACTGTACCTGGGTTTCATTTTTAAATAACTAATAACTTGAAAATAAATGAATACGTTTATGCCATTATTATGGATACTAGGGAGTAACGGTGTTTATTTCTATGTATATTCATAGTATATTTATGTGATGATTTTTTTTTTTTTCACAGAAACTGTCGGATGAGACGCCAGACGTGGTCTTTCTACAGGTGGATGTAGATGAAGCCCAGGTAAGTCTAAAGGTCGTCTTGGTGATTCTGTTACAAGTGGACATCACCTGTACACCTGTTAACACCTGGCATTAGAAAGAGTCTCACTTTGACCACTTCGGAGCGCCTTGCACTTCCCCGCTCTATTTGCAAATAAGCATGTATGTACACTGTTCATACAAAGACCAGATGCGATGCAAGTTTGTGAGCACTTGTAATATCTCAAATATTTATTTTTCTTTATATTCTAACATTTGCCTCTTATTACCTGTTGTCGCTATGACGCAGTTGGCGCGCTCATCAGTTCAGTCCTTCGACATGGCTGGAGTCACGTTTGAGTGACTCTTTAGAGAATGTGATCTTCCAGTGTTAAAATAATTGAGTTGACTTGAGTACTCCTAAAAGGCAGTTAGTGAGGTAATTCAAGGTTAACTGGTCAGTTTTTCTCAAAAATAAACTGAACTCTGAAACTTTGACACAAGATAAAGCTGATATCAAGAAGTACCTTTTTTGTAATTACTCAGTTTTGACCAGATACGTAGTTCCTGCGGTTAGCCTTTTGTAGGGCAAGTGAGTACTCCTGAAAGGCAGCTAAGTGAGGTTATAGAATCCAGGGAGTCACTGAAGTAGCTCGTTATAGTGGAACGAAGCTCTTCCATGTTACTGTATGCTGTTGATGCAGGACAAAAATCCACACACGCATGCCACGCCCGACACTCACTGAATGGCACAATGTTTTTGTTTTTTTCCTTCTGCTGAATTTGGCTTGACTCTGGTGATTCATTGTAGGAAGTTGGCGAGGTCTTTTGGGATGAGCACATTTTAATCAGTGCTCTGATGAAATTACCATAAGGTTGAAGAACCTTTTTTTTTTTTGGGTGGCCAGAAGTGTGGCACATCCCTAAAGCTAGCAGCACATTGGTAGCGCCAAGCCATTGCTAATGGAAGGTCTGAAATACACAAACTATGTTCTATAGGTGCCCACTCGAGCAGGAAATCCCGTTGCAAAGGACCGCATTATTTTTTATATTTTTTTATATTGGGTGACCTTCAAGCAGGGCTGTCCTAATTAAGTGTTCAACTAAACAGTCTAGTGTCTCCACAATACTACGTATTCTAGAATCTGTTAATCTTAAATGGTATTTTAGCTGCTCACTGACAAAACTGGTCACAGGTAAATGTTGTTCATCTTAAACTGAGAACACATTTACATAGAGTTTAATAGGCAGAGTGAAGACTAGTGCACTCAAAGCATAACTGGCAATTCAAAAGCAAATTCTGCCTCACTTGGTTAATGTACAACTCATTTGATTTTCTTGTTCCTCCTTCCAAGGACGTTGCTTCCGAATGTGGAATCAACTGTATGCCCACGTTCCACTTCTTCAGGAACGGAAAGAAGGTATGCATTCAGTTACAAATCATCATAAAAATGAAGTCATGGCAAGGCTTGTCAGCCTATTGTGTGCTGGTCAACTTTTATTAAAACTCAGTTCTTGTAAGTGTTTGTGCGGGAGGGTCATTGCTCAACGTCTGAAGAGCCTTCTGGGTCTATGCTTGCAGGTGGATGAGTTCTCTGGGGCCAACTACGAGAAGCTGGTGGAGAAACTTAACACTCTGAAATGAAAACATTGTGGCACCTCAACTTGTTCACATCCTTCCACTGTATAGAGAGACAACTACCGCTAAACACATGACTACCTGCAATGATGTGGCCTTTACCCCTGAATAAACACACATGGATTAAAATTCCGCTAATATTCCTCTGAATTTATATCCAGAGTCCAGATCTAGAAAAATTCAAAATCTTTTTTTTTTATATCGGATTAGGTTTTGCTATTTCTGTTTAATGTATGTGGATTTAATAAATTAGTACCTGAGAATAACCTTTTTATTTTGAAGAATCTTTTTTTTATTATGCATTTTATAGGAACATTTAATTTTGCTAGTGTAACTAGCTAACCTTGTACTCTACGCAGTTAGGAGACTAAATCTGACTTCTCATAAATGTATGTGTGACACCTGCATGTGCTGTAGGGAAACCCACAGTAAATATAACATCTAGAAGTAATATTCCCCAAAAGCTCTGACTATACAATTGAAAAGCATAAGGTAATCCACAGCTTCTATTCCACAGTACTTGTATATACATTAAACGCATGATACTACAAAATGTATGTAGTGCCAACTCCTGATAACTTAACAGATAATAGCCCACAATAACAAAACTAAAGTTAAATCCTACATATGAAATGGCATTTTGCTTTAATAAAAATGTGAGAATAGTTTACACATATACACTGGACAATCACATGAATAGTTTTTACACATCGTACAAGTATATAGCAGCATATGTTTAATACTGTTTTGTATATGAAAAAATACAGCTTTATTTTACAAAATGGTTCTTGCGTTGCATTCTTTGGGAGATGAAAATGGTTTACAATTGTGACAATTACACAAACATTCCCTTCAGACTGTTGCATAGCAGTGCCCTCTTCAGAAGTGATAGTATACAGATCTTCGTTTCCTGTAGAAAGAGTGCAGGAAATAACCCCTTCAGAAAAAAAACGATACTAGTTCAGCAGCAGAAATCATGTTTTACGATGGGATTCGGTCAATATTGGGATTCGGATGGGTTTTACGATGGGATTCTGCAGGATATATATATATTTTTGTAAATCTACCGCAAAATTAAATGTGCACATTGGAATCCCTGTCGCAGACAAATAACACCTGTAATATCTTGCTAGCGGATTCACATCACGGTGTCAGACACAGAACCGTTACATACGCAACACATGGTGCTTGCAGGAGTTTCCTGTAATGGCAGTAACTGATTGACGAACAATGCTTTCTGACTCATGCATGCTGACTTGAGCCCGTGCTTGGCTCTTTGCCCTGCACTGCTCTGCCTGCTGCAGTGTCTGGGGGGTTGAAGTGCCGCGAAGAGATCACTACTGCAGCATCTGGCTGAAAAACGAGCTGAGCTGTGCGTGTGTGTGTGTGTGTGTGTGTGTTTAACCTGGAACAATCATGGCCGCTCCACCCCGAACTGCAGTGACACCGGTTTGGTCTTATACACTTCCCTCCGTTCAGGCATTGCGATGAGCACACAGCTGTAGGGAAGGAAACACACGCTGGCATTACTGTATATTACTTACATTTTTATTTGAGCTGTAAGCTAAATAGTAGACCTGTGATGAGACACATCAATGCCGGTGGCAATACTGAAAAAAGTTCCCCCGTTTGTATAAAAACCTTTTATGGGTTGAAAGTGAGACAACCCACCATCTCTGTTTAACATCAGCCAAGGCCATTGCTAACCTACAAGTGTCAAGTCAATGTATTTGTATAGCCCTAATCACACTGCAGTCCCAAAGTGTACAGCTGTAGTGTGTTGTGACCTATACGTCAGTGTTAACCCCCCCCCCCCCCACCCCCTCCTCTCAGAGGTCCTTGAGTCGGCATTTTTCTAAATTGTCTCAGAGCTGGGAGCTGTAGGCACTTTCTCCTGCTCAAAGTACTGAACACTGTGACTCAGCTGTTTACTTTATGACTCATCAATATGATGAGCTAATGAGAGTAAAGTAAACATGCAGTCAAAGCAAACAAAAAAACATATGGTGGAAGTGTATTGATTAGCAATACTGAAACTGGATAAAAAATGTCAACTTAGAAATTGAAGCTTTGTGGGGCAAATAAGCTACACTGTGTGAACCTGATATCACTGGAGGTGGAGGTGTATGCTACATGGCTAGCTGCATCACAGCTAGCATCCATGCAGCATGGACTCAATAACACACACACACACACACTCACCAGAGTGGCAGCGCGTGCCCGACCAGCCCGGGGGACACTCGCACTGGTAGGGGGCGACGCAGCGTCCTCCGTTGAGGCATGGAAGGATGCAGATGGCTGGTTTGTGGGAGGAAACCAACGAGCAAGCAGAAACAGTTAGTCATACTGGACGGGTTATAATTCTCTCTCTCTGTCTCTCTCTGTGATTTCATTCGGTCATCATAACAGAGCGACTGTTCGCTATGACAACAGGCTGTTTTGTAAAGGCCGACCTGTTGCCAGTTGAAGAGAACCTGTTGTCCAATGAAGCTATAGCACACGAGAGGGAGGGCTGTAATTCTGGCTTGTGCACAAGGCCGTGCCCGTAACCATGGTTATAAAAAGCTAAAGCACATAGCACAGGTGATGCTACAGATACCATTATTTTAGAAATAAAAGGGTCAGTTAAAATAAAATATAATAATAAATAAATGCCAGAAATTGTAGAAGTATATTTAAAAACTACCTCAGATTGATTATGCTGAACAGCATGATACCACATAATACCGCTTTCATACTGTGTGTGTGTGTGTGTGTATATATATATATATATAGTATGAAAACTGTATCATGCTGTTCAGCCAGAGTCAACTGTGTTGTCTCTCTTTGTATTACTGCCTGCTAAAAACCTGCTTAGCCAGCTGGTTGTTTTTACATGTTCCCGGGTAGCATTGTCTCACTGTGGCTTTTACTTTTACTGTGGGACTGGCCGTACGCTGACAATTGCTGATTAAACTAACTTTGTACACAAACAGGTCACTCAAAATAAAACCCACCTGTTGCCCTGGGGTCAAAATGACCTGCAAAAGGTAGCCTTGTGGTTCAACCCAAGAACAACAGGAGGGTTAATACTAAATAATCATACAGTAATTATTAATTATTAACCTAATTTTAAACTAACCATTTTGACCCGGGAGGACAACGGGAGGATTAACCAGCAATAATAACCTGCAAAAGACCTTTTCTCTAACCTGTCAAACTGAACCGGGTCAAACTGACCCAAATCACTATCTCTTTATGGCAGATGGAAGGCGCTAAACCTAGTTCTACAGCTTACACACACATATGATGTGCACTGCTGGCACAACAAGACGTGTGTATGAAACCCGAGGACAACAGGAGGGTTAAAAGGCACAACAAAAGTAATAAATGCATAAATAAATAATGAATAAATAAATAAATGTATACACACAAAATCATAACCAATCAGATGGCGCCCGGATGCAAAAACATTAAGGACATCACGAGGGTTAAGAACACTTTATTGACTGTGATGTCTACATGATATGAGGAAGAATCGCCCACTGTATACACAGGTGTGTATTTCCATGTCTTTGAGTATTCCACATTTGAGTATGGTTTCATGCAGCTCTGTGCAGTCTGCCAAACAACATTTAAATGACAAGCAACATTTCATACACACCTGTGTAACCAATGGCTAATAGAATAGATCATCATAGATAAGCAAACCAAACACACACATACATACACACACACACACACCTTTTTTCCTTTAGAGTAAATAGTTCTAGTGGGGAAAATACTTACGCTCCTCGCAAAGACGCCCCATCCAGCCCTCTGGGCACGAGCAGGTGTTTGGCCTCTGACACACACCACCGTGTTGGCAATGGAGCCAACACACCGCTGGGGGGGGGGGGGGCAAGGGGACAGTGAACACGGCACACATACACACGCACTGTCATTGTAAGGATGGATCAGCTGCCATTATTCTGTGTCTTCGCTGCACACACGCGCGCTCTCACAAGCACAATAACACACACACACACACACACGTGCTCTCTCACAAGCACAATAACACACACACACACACGCACGCGCTCTCACAAGCACAATAACACACACACACACACACACAGAGAATAAGGCAAGTAACACAAGCACAATAACACACACACACACACACACACACACACACACACACACAGAGAATAAGACAAGTAACCAACTAAGTACTGTAAGTACGCAACCTTTAACCTTTCTACAGAGGAGGGAAAGATACTTGGGTCAAAGGTTTCTATCCATGTCAGCTACAGTAGAGTGGGTAAACAGACCCATGCGGAGAGTGAAGCAAGCCTGGGCCATGCAGTGTCATGCACTGGAACAAACAGCATTCACAGAGATTAGATGCAGAAGCCATACAGAAACAATCCACACATTCAGTCAGTAGCCCTCCACCCCCGAGAGCAGATAATCCCCTCTGAAGGTGTGTGTGTGTGTGTGGGTGTAACGCATCTGTGGACCCATTATTGAGTGTAACGATCACTGTGGAACACAACCTGGAGCCATGCTGTGTTAGAAGGCTGAGTCTGCAATCTCTGCACAATCACAATGGTCTAAGATGTGGACTGCCTGTTCTTCTGCTCAGTGTTCCATGCAGGAAAAACAGCAAAGGATAGCCATGAGACTAAGTGTTAACACAAGTTCATAAGCAGACATAGTGTAAGTACCACTGAAGAAGAGTTGCCAGCAGAGAGTTACGGGTAGGGTATAAAAGCCAAAGGAGGGGCCTTATTAGAGATAAGACACATGAATCACTTTTATGGAGGAACTGAGAGGCTGCCAGACTTAATGTTGCAGAACAATGACTAAGCCTTTCGCATGCACCAGATCTACCGTCACACAAGGAACAGCTGCCCTCCACTCCCCTTCACAAGAGAAGTGATTGGCTAACGCGTAGCGAGGCACGCTGTTAGGAGGAAAGGAGATAGGTCAGGACCTTGTGCTATAGGCAAGAACGCACAGGCCAAGGAAAACGAAAGCAGTGACAAGCACGGTATTAACCTGCTGTCTCAGAGTGCAGCAGGAGCAGATGCAGCCACACACAGGACAGCGGTTCTCACACAGGTTCTCAGACATTTCGTGAATTATATGTACTATATATGTAACCCTGTCCCCTGGCACAGTGGGAGGAGTCTATATAGTGGTCTGCTTATATACACACTCAAAAATGGAAGTTTGTGACGGGAACAATTCTGTACTCTTTGGAGAAGGTTCCCTCAAAAGGTACAACGTTGGTCTTTAAGAGGCAAGACTTATATATAGGCAAGAGTTATACCTTAAATGGTCTGATAAGGATTTATCATGGACTGGCACTAAAGGGGAACACAATATGGTACTTCCCAGTGACGAGCATTTGTACCCTAAAACATTCAGATGCACGTCCTGATGAAACAAATGATAACTAAATATGTAAAATGCACCCACATACACACCCCTAATATTCCACGGGAATACTGGGTAAATGGTATTAAGTACACATCTGTGCTTCTACTTCTGAGTGTGTACACTGTATGGCACCCAGGCGGGTTGTTCTACCTCTGCACGCGGGCGGGGGTGTCCAGGAGCCGTTCTCCAGGCACCTGCTCCTGCCGGAGCCCTCCATGGCGTAGCCGCCAAAGCACGAGTACGCCGCCACGTCCCCGTACTGGAACACGGCCCCCCGCACCACCCCGTTGGCCACGTGCAGCGGGGGGCCGCAGGACACCCCTACACGGCAGCCCAGAATGGAACGACCCGCGTGTTACATTGGACAGAGCTGGGCCAGGCCAGACACTAAGTCCTGAGATGCTGCTGCTGCTACTCAGCAATGCAGATTACCACAGGGACGAAAGGAGTTGACCAGAAACACAGGAGGAGCTGGTTAAAGTTGAAGTCAGCGATGCTGGGGCATGATTGTTGATATTTAGAGTCAACATCAAAACAAAAACACCTCTTCCTTCAGTGCCATATAGGATGCTCCCCCCCAATTTGGAAACACACTGCAAGGCTGGGATATTGTTATGTGGTGCGGTCTGCACCACTTTGTTTGCTTTCCCATTTACTGAGCAAGCGCTGTGTACAAACATGAACGGGCAGCTAGTGAATAGATATTCACTGAATTTGACAAAACAAATAAATTAGCTTACAATCGCTGACTACACCTTTAGTGTGATTTGATAGCGGTACATTTGTTTTGCGCTGCTCGTCAAATGCCTCAGCATGTGACCTTGTATTTTAAGATGTAGTTGATGTTTTAGAGAAACATCGTATCAAAATATGCAGGATGTGTCAAAAAAATAAAAATAAATAAAATGCTGTATATCTTGTATTTTTTCCTATGGTGGAGCCTGTAAAGACAGTATATTTCATGCATAATATCCAAAAAATGCTGACAAGTAAAACATTTCCCTTAAACCTTAACAGACACAACACAAACCCCACTGTACTAACATGCAAACAAAAAAAAGCAGAGGACAAAGGTGGCACATTTAGACCAAACAGCGAGCAAGAAACATCACAAGAGGAAAGAACAAAGGTTGCCATAGCGGCTGGAAGAGTAGCCCTGTAATTAGCTGAGTGCGCCGGACACAAACACAGTGATCGATTGATGCAGCACTGACGCATTTGGATAAAAGCTCGGAGAGCGTGTGGTGCTGTAGTAAAGGGACAAATGGAAGCATGCCGTAATAGGGAGACGGTGTGCATTTGTGGGGAGTGCTGTGTGCCACGCCCAGATAGCACTAGACAGAAGTGCCATGCAAAAGAGAGACATACGAAAGGTTATACTGATTCTGGCAGCTGTGGCTATTGCAGGCACTGGGTGTAGGCACAGTAACACGATCAGTGAATTTGCAGTCAACTGATCCGGGATTAGGAAGGTTTTATTGTCATACTGATTAACACATTATATGGTGACATTATATCTGGTACAGTAAATCAAAACCAGCGAAGACACTTCAACAGTCAAAGCTATCTAATAGCTCTAGTGATTTTCCATGGGTCCAGTAAGCTAAATGGTTTTGCTTAACAATAGGTCTGACTTAAATCAAGAAATTCTACAGAACATGTCAGTTATGGTCAATTCCACGGAATTACATTATCATACAGGTACATTAGTATACAGGTACATTAGTATACAGTATATAATTGCACATTGAATGAGCGAAAACCATTTTCATGAGTTTATCCAGCGGGGGTTATGTCCCTCACTTTGTGACTGGGAAATCTCAATAAAATAGTCACTAATCATATACGAAAACTCACTCTCGCACACAGCGCTGATGGGGCTCCAGGTCTGGTCTGGCCTGCAGGTGATGGTCCTACTGCCCTTGGCCTGCTGGCCCCGGGGGCAGCTGACCGGGACGGACTGGCCCACGTGGAACACCCGCTGGGAGCCGTTAGCTCCACCGCCGTCCCTCCAGCCGAGCGGGGCCGGGCAGGACTTCGCTGTGGGAGAAGATTGTTCCCTTTCATACAAACGTATTTGTATTTTCACTGACATGGTATTGGATGTTAAATACTTATACTGAGGAATTCATTGGGAAACTAAACAACACAAGCCTAACCGTTTGCAGGTCTTGTAACACGGTTAAATAAGTAAGCTATTGTTACTGCTAAATACAAACGGAAAGACTGAAATTAAGCAAGTAAAGTAAACTAAGCACGGCACTATCATGTCCGAAAACACGTAGTGTATACAGACTTGTGAGTGACAACACTAACAGCCAATGAAAATGTATTACCCCACATACTAAAAGTGTTGTCGAGCTTACAGTTTATGTATCAGACATTCAGCACAACGTGCTTATGTGAAGTTGTGCTAATGGTTGGAAGAGGCTGAGACCATATGTTTAATAACAAATGTAATGTACTACTGCATCTAATGAATGAAGACATGAATATGAAGCTGAAACATGTTACCATTGCATATTACCTTCTTATGTTCTGCATGAGTGTTAACAGCTGGTGAAACTGTTGCTAAACAGACATGTCTGAAATTGGTGTCAACGTGTTGCAAACCCCCAAGGGGAATGGAGTGTTGTGAAAGTAATTCCTGTAACTATAGTGTGCCAATCACGCTTTACAGCGTTGGGAAGCTTGATTTAAACATTTAAACATCCTGACTGACTAACTAAACTAGAGTTTTCTTTTATGTCTTTTAATAAAATAATACCACAAGGTTGACAACAAAGTTGGTGAATGCCAGCACAAAGAGCACTTCACAGAAAAAGGTTATGGTGAGAACAAGTCTCAATTTAGATTTGTTTATTTAATAATAACTGTAATGTGATTACTGAATTAAGGAAAGTAATGAAGACAAAGTGTGTTTGTTACTTTGTAATATGCATCACCCCCAACACTGGTCCTGACTGACTAACAGTGTTGTTATTCCTGTAATAGTCTATTGTTCTGCAGGTGTGGCACGCTCCTGGTAGACAGGTGTAACCACACCCAAAATTCACTTTGGTCTGGATACGCTCCCATTGGGCACTCTTTACAGTCTTTGCATTCTAATGGGTGTAGACCTCTGGTTAATGTTGTAACTACTGGAGAAGACTAACTAATATGTGTGGCTAACCTTTTTTGTAATGCTTCATAACAAACTCTTGACTTCAATGTTATCACACATGGCCACCCCGACTGGTGACTGATAGGTCCAACATCCAGGGTGGCTGTGCGTATACTCTAAAGCAAACAGGGTTTCCAGACTACAGTCAATGTCAGTCGAGCAGAGAGCAATAGCTAGGCTATGCTACTGTGCTATGCTACATGTGCTTTCATGCATCTCTCTCACTCTCTCTCTCTCTCTCTCTCTCTCTCTCTCTCTCTCTCTCTCTCTCTCTCTCTCAGCTAATGTGTTAGCATGCTAGCGTGCGTACGCTGGCAGACGGGGAAAGGGGAGTTCCAGGCGTCTCCCTCCAGGCACACCACCAGGGGCTCCCCCAGCAGGACGTAGCCTTTGTCGCACTGGAACTCCACGGCGCGCCCCATGTTCAGGATGTGCTCCAGCGCCCTCCCGTTTGGGACGTGGCCGGGGCCCTTGCAGCCAGGGGCCTCTGCTGGGGACACAGAGTGCATGTAGTGGAGCCACTTAACCCTCCTGTTGTCCTCGGGTTTCAAACGCACTACCTTCTTCCGCTAGCAGATGGCGCCACCTGCTTATGTTTTGATGGTTTACATACTGTAGACATCATATGTCTGTGTAAGCTGTAGAATTACAATTGGTGCCTTCTGCTGGCACCAGAAGGTAGTGCGTTGGGTCAATTTGACCAGGAAGACAGCAGGAGGGTTAAAAGTGATTTATACAATATTTTACGAAGATTTTGGTGCTGGAGATGCTGGTGCTCTGGTGTGACATCTGACAGTAACAATATGAACTTGCCATCGTCAGTATAATATGACTATACTTCAATGATGTTTTACATAATTGAAGTATAGCCATATTAAATGATGCCTGCAGGACTATAAACATTAGTATTGCTGACAATACTGCAGGCATGATAGACCAACTGTGACAGAATGGTTAAAAGGTACACAATTCTGTTACATAGGCCTCAGTTTCAAATTACAGCAAAACATCAGATAGGGGACATTCCAAACACAAAGTGAGGTGTGGCCCTTTAAGATAACCTCGTTCTCGTCCCCCACTCTGACTACGTGAGGATGGGGCAGGCTCCAGGTGCCATTGGCCAGACATGCAAGGATGTTTGGGCCAATCAGCTGTAAGCCTGCGTTGCACAGATCCAAGCACTGGAATTTATGGAATCCCTCTTACTGTTCACTCCCTTCCTCCCCCTACCAACCAACCACACACACACACACACACACACACACACGCACACACACACTGACACACACACACACACACACACACACACATACCTACTGTACACACACACACAGACACCTACCAACACACTGTGGAGCTGTGCCGCTCCACGTCATGTCTCCCTGGCAGGTGTGGAGAGAGTCTCCCTGTCATGACAGAGTTCACAGGAAACCTCTCAGCATTACAGTGTAGCTGCAGCAATAACACATTTTGCATTTCCCTTCATGAAGATAACTAAAAAGCCAGGCATTTGTCTTCTGGTATTTTGCATGAAACGTAAGTCATATAAAACATACTGTACAGTAGTAATAAAAAGAATAATACATAATCTTTGTGTTTTATTGGAATCAGAATGTCCCCCTTTTTCCAGTATGGAGGAAATATACAGTATATATCCCAAATAACTAGTTCTGCTAAAATTAAGGAAATGTACTTCAGAAAAATGGGAAAAATGGTGACCAAGACCTTTTATCTTCGTTTGAATTTGGACAGTATACTCCCATGCAAGTTTTGCTGAATCATCGTGCCAGAAAAAGCTGTTAACACAATCTTCCATTGTCATACTAGTACTACTAGTACAGTGTTATGTTGTTGTTTATATCTATATATGTGTTGTTGTGGTATGATATATTTAAAGGATTTCTTTTATTATTAACAAATCCCAATTTATTAACATTTTCTTGTACGGTAATACTAAAGTAACACGTCTTTTCTACAGGTATCTTTGTACTGTATGCTTTACAGGTTGTTTATATCTATATATGTGTTGTTGTGAGATAATATATTTAAAGGATTACTTTTATTATTAACAAATCCCAATTTATTAACATTTTCTTGTACGGTAATACTAACATGTCTTTTCTACGGTTATCTTTGTACTGTATGCTTTACAGGACCAAAACATAAAATGAAACTAAACCTCAGTAATAACTACATTTCACGTATCTACAAGTATATACAAGTGTATGTAATGTTCCCCAATCCTGCTCCTCGGGACCCACTGCCCTGCATGTTTTAGATATCTCCCTGCTCCAGCACACCTGATTCAAACAAATGCAGGGGGCAGAGCGGGGAGACGGGTGATTGTCACTGGTTTCAACCCTGCTAACTCCTCACCAAGCATCGAAGTGTCCTTGAGCAAGACACCTAACCCTTACTGCCCCCGGTGGTCAGGTGGAGCCTTGCATGGCTGACACCACCATCGGTGTATGAATGTGTGTGTGAATGGTGAATGTGAGGCAATAATGTAACGCATTGAGTGGCCGGTAGGCTAGAAAGGTGCTATAGCATAGTACACTCAACAAGCCAACAGGGGCTCACTGTGTCCTGTACCTTCATGACAAAGCCAGGCAGACAGGAGTAGGCCACTGTGTCCCCATAGTTGTAGCTGTCTCCCTCCGTCATGCCATTGAGAAGGGGAGGGGGCTGCTCACACACCACGGGCTTGCAGGACACGGAGGAGAGGCTGGGAGACCAGCTTCCACCCAGCTAGAAAGAGAGGTAGGTGTGTGTGTGAGAGAGAAAGAGTGCATGCACCGGGACACACCAGGTCATGATGCACATAAGCTCAACACATCAGGCACAGGTTGACAGATTATGGCAGTTAGCTTCGTGCCCACGACAAGAAGAAGCTAACTGCAAGAAGCTAACTGGAAAGCACGAGGTGAATTCCTCCCTTAGGGGCAATGCATGTGAAACACAGTGTTTCACATGCATTGCCCCACAATGTGTTTACAAAACACATTTAGTTTCATTAACTACATCATTAAGTCATTAGTTAGTGCTACAGCAGCTGTATGACTAAACGGTTTTTGTGCATTCACTCTCACACACACACACACACACACACACACACACTCAGGTCTTTCCTACCTGGCACTCTGTGTGTGTGGACCCGTGCAGGTAGAAGCCGGGTGTGCAGGAGAGGGTGAGGGCGCCCCCTACAGAGGTCAGGGCCCCCCCGGTGATCACCAGGTGGGGGGCGGAGGGTGGGCTGGCGGGCAGCGGGCAGGGGGAGGGGCGGCAGCGGGTTCCTCGGTTGGACCAGGTGCCGTCGCTCTGGCAGGTGAGAGGGGCCGTGGGCGGGGCTAACTCATACCCCTCCTCACAGCTGGGAGGGAGACAGGGGGCGAGATGGAGATGAAGGATTGATATTGTTTAGGATTATTTATTCTTTAAAAGAATTACATAGGATCAGGCCTGCCACTAGATGTCGCACTAGAGCACCAGCATCTCAGACAAAAACAAATTCATGGGCCACACACACACACACACACACACACACAGAGTAACTAGTGGTTATTATTAGTGAAGAGTGCTACTGTACCTGTACGTGACCTGGCTGAGGAAGGTGAAGCTCCCCCCCACCACCCTGGCGTGGGGGACGGGTGGGGGCGCCCCACAGCTGACCGGCTCACAGCTGACCCTGGGCTCCCCCCAGGTGCCGTCCGCTCCGCACGCCAGCCGCGGGACGCCACGTGTCTGGTAACCGGGGCGACACCTGTACACCACGGCCTCCAGCAGGTTCCCACCTCCGTCGCCATCATCGCCGTCGCCGTCGTCGCCGCCCTGCTGGACGGCGTTGGGCACTGCGGGCGGGGAAGCGGAGCAGTGGCCCCGCCCGCACAGCGGCACCCCGGGGCTCCACACGCCGCCCGGCTCGCAGGCCGCCTCGGCAGGGCCCAGGAGCCGGCGGCCGCCGTCGCAGCGGAAGCGCACGCGGTCTCCGCAGGCCCACTCCCCCACCTCCTCTCCCCCCTCCGCCCCCCCCAGCACGGCCCCGTACGGCAGCGTGGGCGGGGGGCAGGCGCAGGGCCGGCAGCGGGGCACGGTGCCCACCCAGCGGCCCCCCGCCGAGCAGCGCAGGACGGTGTCCCCGCCCGCCGCCTCGTAGCCGCGGAAACAGACGTACTCCGCCACGTCGCCGGGGGCGAAGCCCGAGCCGTTGACGTAGCCGTGGCTGATGTCCTCCGGGGGTTCGCAGGTCACAGGGAGGCAGCGGGGCGCCGGCTCCTCCCAGCGTCCGTCGGCACCGCAGGCCCGGACGGCCCCCCCCTCCAGCACGAAGCCCTCCTCGCACTTGTACCGCACCTCGCCGCGGTAACCGTAGTCCGAGCCCGCGGCGCGGCCGTTGGCGATCGCCGGCGGCTGGCCGCAGCGGGCAGGCTCGCAGCTAGGCAACGGCCGGCTCCACGTGCCGTCGGCTTGGCACACGATCGTCGAGGGGCCGTTTAACGAGAAGCCCGGCGGGCAGCTCAGGTGCAGCTTGCTGTTGTAGGTGTGCCCCCCGGCTCCTGTTGCCACGGTGATGCCGGCAGTGACTTTGGGGGCCCCGCAGGACACTGGCTCGCACCGCGGCTTCTCCCCGCCCCAGGTCCCGTCGGGCCGACACGCCAGGGTGTCGCCGCCCATGAGGAGGAAGCCGGCATTGCAGGTGTATCGCAGCACCGCCGGGTAGACGAAGGAGCCATCGCCGAGGGTGTCGCCGTTGGCAACGGGGCCCGGGTCGCCGCAGGAGATGGGCCGGCAGACGGGGGCGGGGCCGGTCCACAGCTGCCCCGACACGCACTGCCGCGTGGCCGGGCCGTCCAGCCGGTAGCCCTCATCGCACCCATAATGCACCTGGCTGCCCTGGGAGGTGTCCGTCACGTTCAGCCGGCCGTGCGGGGGCGCCGGGGGCGTCTCGCACTCGGCCGGGACGCAGGACGGGGCGGTGCCGTTCCAGCCCCCGTCCTCCCGGCACAGCAGGGTGGTGGGGGAGCTGAGGTCGTAACCTTGGTGACAGTGGTACGCTATCAGAGCCCCGTGCAGGAAGCTCAGCTCCTTCCCGGCGCCCTCGGCGGCGCCGCCCACCACCCTCTCGTAGCCCCCGAAGTCGACGTGGGGCGGCAGGCCGCAGTCCGACGCCACGCAGGCGGGCGGGGGGCTGGACCAGCCGGCCTCCTCGCAGGTGGCGTGGCTCTCGCCCACCAGCTGGTAGCCGGTCAGGCAGCTGTAGAAGATGGTGGCGCCGTACTCGTGGTCCCGCCCCTCCACCAAGCCGTTGCCGAGGGCGACCGTCGGGTCGCAGGCGATCCGCTCGCAGGCGGGGGGATCCCGGTCCCAGCGGCCGTCCGCCCCGCAGCGCAGCGCCCCGGGGCCCCGCAGCCGGTAGCCCCTGTGACAGGAGTACGTGGCGGCGTGGCCGAACTGCAGCTTGGCGAAGGACGCCCTGCCGTTGGCCACGCGCCCGGGGTAGGGGCACTCCACGGGGCGGCAGTGGGGCACGCCCCCCAGCCAGGCGCCGCGGTCGCCGCACAGCGCGGTGGCGTTGCCGCCCGCCAGCGCGTAGCCGGGCCGGCAGCTGTAATGGGCCACGCTGAGGTACGTCAGGCCCTGCACGTCCACCACGCCGTTGGGGATGTCCGCCGGCTGCGGGCACTCCACCGGGATGCATTCTGGGTAAGGGACGCTCCACCGGCCGTCGGCGAGGCAGCGCACGGCCGCCGCCGCGCTCTTCAAGGCGAAGCCGTTCACGCAGGAGTAGCTGACCTCCGACCCGAAGTAGAACAAGGCTGGGGGCGAGGAGGAGGGGGGCCCGAAGGCCACGGCGGGCGGCGGGCCGCACACCACCCGGCGGCACTCGGGGAAGGAGTCGTTCCACTCCTGCGTCGCCAGGCAGCGCAGCACGCCGGGGCCGTGCAGCGCGTAGCCCTCCTCGCAGGACAGCTCCACGGCCGCCCCGTCGCCCTCCAGCCCCCGCAGGAGCAGCGGCGCCGGGCGGCCGTCCTCCAGCGGCGGCGGCTCGGGGCAGCGCACCGGCGAGCAGCGGGGGCGGCGGGTGCGGTCCCACCGGCCGTACTTCAGGCAGGTCCAGGCGGCGTCGCCCAGCAGCTCGTAGCCCTCGTCGCACGCGTACTCCACCTTGTGGCCCACCTCGAACGGGGCGGGGCCGGGGACGTGGGCGGGGCCGGGGACGTGGGCGGGGCCGGCGACGATGACGTAGCGGCCGTGGGCGACGTCGGGCGGCGGGTCGCAGGTCAGCAGCACGCAGGAGGGCGGGTCGTTGCTGGACCACTGGCGGTTGGCCTGGCACACGCGGTCGGGGCGCCCCACCAGGCGGTAGCCGGCGTTGCAGGCGTAGGTCACCCTGCTGTTGAAGACGGAGCGGCCCTTGCTCTGTGCAGGGGGACGGCATTCTCACTAAGTATGCTGCTTCACTCCATATGACTACATAGGGCTACACTGCTGCTTACTAGTCCCCTCTTAAGCCTCCCGCTGTCCTCCGGGTCAAACTGACCCAACGCACCAGCAGAAGCACAGCATGTGCCGTGGATAGCGCCATCCGCTGGAGCACCAAGGTGGTGCATTTGAAACCCGAGGACAGCGGGAGGGTTAAAGGACACTCTTCCATTTGTACCTCTAGCATTACACTTTATTTTGTGGTTTAAAACACATCTCTACTCCTCCCCATACAACTCTCTTAAACTCACACATTTCTCCACCCCTCCCCCTACAGCCCACTGCATATGTTGGCACAATATCAAGGAGCGTATCTTTAATCCAAATTGCCCCTCTGAAACTTTACTCTACGCTACTAACCCTTGTGATGTCCTTACAAATATCAAACTCACACCTAGCTGTGCCAGCAGTGCACATCATATGTGTGTGTAAGCTGTAGAATTAGGTTTAGCGCCTCCTATCTGCCACAAAGAGCTAGTGAGGACATATAATATAAACTACTGTGTGTGTGTGTGGGGACACACCTGGATGTATCCGTTCCTGAGGGGGGGCGGGGCGAGGCAGGACACGGGCACGCAGGCCGGCAGGGCCCCGCCCCACTGGCCGTCGGCGCCGCACGTCCTCTTCTTCTCCCCGCGGATCAGGTAGCCGCGGTCGCAGCTGTACGCCACCGCCGCCCCGAAGCTGTAGTTGGCGCCGCTGACGTATCCGCGCTCCACGCCGTCCGGCCGGCCGCAGCGCACCGGCACGCACGCCACCGCGCCCGCCGCCGGCTCCCACTGGCCGCCGGCGCGGCACCGCAGCGTGGCCGCGCCGGCGGCCGTGAAGCCCTCCTCGCACTTGTAGCTCACCTCGGCGTTGCCGGGGAAGCGCGGCCGGCCGGAGTCGGAGTCCAGCACGGCGCGCGGCACGTCCGGCGGCCGCGGGCAGAAGTTGGCGGTGCAGCGCGGGGCCTCCAGGCCCTCGGGGGGCGCCCACTCGCCCCGGGCGTCGCACAGCATGCGGGAGTTGTTGCCCGGGGTGTAGCCGTCCGTGCAGTAGTAGTTGGCCGTGTCGCCGTACAGCTGGTGGCCCGCGTACGCCTCGGCGTGGGCGAGGGCGGGCGGCGGGCCGCAGGAGCGAGGCACGCATTGGCCGGAGCTCTCGCTCCATTGGCCGCTGGGCAGGCACGCCCTCGTCTCCGAGCCAATCAGAGTGTAGCTGGGGGAGGCGGAGAGACAATAATTTACAATTTAATTAATTAAATGAATACACACAGCAATAAACGACACACAAAAGCATACACAATCAGATGGCGCCCTCTAGTGGCATAATTCGATCACATTAAGGACATCACAATAATATACCAACAAGAGCCATTCACCAGCTACAGTGCAACAGGCAGGACTCACCCCTCCCTGCACACATAGTGCACCTGGCTGTCCAGGGCGCGGCTCTCTCCTACGGCCTCGCCGTCTTTGAGGGCCGGGGGCTCCCCACACAGGACGCTGGCACAGCGGGGGGCCGGATGGCTCCACTGCCCTGTGGCCTCACACACCACCTCCATGGGGCCCTGGGGCCTGCACACACACACACACACACACACACACACACACACACACACACACACACAGTTTAGTGTTATACACACATACACATACACACACACACACGGCTTAGTGTTATACACACACGCACACACATGCACGCATGCATGGCTTAGAGTGACCTACACACACACAAGCACACACCCATACAGCTTAGCGTGATACACACACACACACGTACTGTACCGATCTGTACACACACACACACACACACGCACAAGGGTGCTAAGACTGTCGACAACATGTCAGACACAGAGTGTCAATCAAACACTTTCAGAACCACAACCACCTGGTTAATACTGTCTTCAACCACAAGGTCACAGTGTAACGTTAAAGATAACGTTTAACATTCCTGTAGTCCTAAACCCCCCATCTCCAGTGGGTCCGTGTTCATTCAGTCATAACCACAGCAAACGGAACAAAGGCAAACACGTAGACGAAATCGCCGACCAGCCAATCAGGGCCTGGCCTGTTCCCTCACCTGTACCCCTCAGTGCAGGTGTAGGAGGCTGTGGAATTGTACGTGTTCCCGTTGAGGGTGTAGCCCGCGTGCTCCACAGAGGGGGGCATCCCGCAGGTCACAGGCTGGCAGGGAGGGGGCACTCCGCTCCACCTCAGGCTGGCCAGACACTGGAACTCGTAGGGGACTTGGGGAAGGAAGCCAATGGCGCAGCTATGGGTGTGGGACATCACAAACCATTTACGTGGAGATCAAACAACAGTTTAACCCTCCCGCTGCCTATGGGTCAAAATGACCCGGTGCACTCTGCTGGCAGTCTGCTGAAATGCCTTAGGACCTTAGGTTGCCTTAGCTTAATCGAATCTAAGATTTACAATTTTGACGTTGTTGATAACGGTCCATTTTAGGGTGGGCGACATTGCCAAAGCCTTCTATATACAAAATATAAAATAAGATCTTAATAAATAAGACCTTGATAATGGTACATACAAAAATAATGGCTCCCCAACGGCTCTATGCCACCTCAAGATCTACATGCACACTATCTCTACCACTACCAGGTACACAGTGTACTGTCATGGCCCTGGAGCTAACCACTACCAGGTACCCAGTGTACTGTCATGGCCCTGGAGCTAACCACTACCAGGTACCCAGTGTACTGTCATGTGGCCCTGGAGCTAACCACTACCAG
>JAODUG010013295.1:3203-24248 GCA_027564795.1 Aphredoderus sayanus | reverse complement strand
CGGCCTATTTTGGAGTTCGCCTGCTTTTCGCTCTTTTTCTTTCACTCAGCGCTCGCACTCACCCTTGACGTGTGACATGAACGATGCAAATTAATTGATTCCAATACAAATGAACTCATGATAGTAATCCCATGCTAAGTGGCTGCTGGTTAATTTCATATTGATGAATGAACTGCCTCAGCTGGGGCTCAGAACAATAGTTTCCAATTAGAGAGACACTAATTGCAGACAAATTGATTGGCTGGAAGAGCGATACTGTAGGTGGTGTTTTGAGTATCCGATTGGATCACTCTGTCACTCTGAAAGAGCTATCATGGAGCATATGTTGAGGCATGGCTGATTATGTTTTGTTTTCTTAATGTTGTCTTGTCTGTTTTTAGTAAGACCAGTGCTGTTTTGATCACATTGTTTTAAAAGCTCCTGTTATCGTAATTTGATATAGCAACAAGAGGATTGGGGCTGTGTGGCACAGGGTGCTAATGGAGTGCTGGAAAACATAGAGAGCCAGACAATGTTGTGTTGCTGCTTGAACACAAAACAGGTACAAATGTATGTCACAGTTAGCACTAAACGTCTGCTAATGTGTGTTGAGCTCCTAAAGTGTCAAATAAAACAATACCACAGACTATTAGTTTACTGTGTTTGTGCTCAAATGTGCAAAATTGTATCCATAAATATTTGTAACAAACAAACAAAAATAATACATATGTAAATCTATATATACAATATGTGTTTTATACATATGTGTTTTTGAGTGACATTTCTGTCCCAGATAATGGTAGGAGCAACAAAGGTGCTTCCCCCCCAGGGCCACACAGCTGAGATCAAATCATTGGTCTGATCCAGTGGAATGAAATGGAGTTAGAGAAGGTCAGCCTGTGGCACTGTGTTTCTCTCTCCGCTCTAATGCAATAAGAGCACACAAATGTAATCTACCTGCTTCTCTATCTCATACCTTCTCTTTATCTCCGTGATTTGCTTGCACCATCCCTTTTTAGTGCCTTCTCCTTAACATCCTGTGTGTCTCCATCTAACTCAATCATTTCACAGCCACCCCCTCTTTCAAGCAAATCCACACATTTTTATTCTTTATTCTTCTTGAGAACCTCTTTTCGCTCTTGTCTTAACCCAGGGATTATCATCAGTCTAATGATTTGAACTCACTTCATGTATTTGAGCAACACAACCCTAAAATGGTCTTGGACGCAAAATCTAGAATGCCATCTATACTCTTTTATTTTATTTTATTGATAACGAGATATCAGCGGATTTAGCTACAGCAGCTTTGAGACCATTGAGACATGGGATGTGTTCGAAATGTACACTCGTTCACTATATAGTTCACTATCCCAACTGAAATTTGTGTTCACTATACAGTGCATTACAAAAACGTTGCGAGGCGATCTTAGAAATTGTTCCCAGTAATGTTAACTATAGGTAATGTAGCTGTTATGAAAAACTTGCACGAGTTATTAAAGCAGGGCTATAGCACGGTTTTGTATGACTGCACAATTTGTTCAGTTGTAAAATAAAGTGAAGCTGTGCACAGATTTCTGTTATGAAGTTTTATTTCAACACTGTGAAGAGATGTAAATGTTCTTATTCTTTAGTTCAGATGAATGATGTGTGTTTATGCAACACATAATATGAATATCCAGTGTATGCCCAGTAGAAGCGTAACAAGTAGTGGATAAGTGTCCGAAATGTATTAAAGTCTGTATGCCCTTATCCCCTAGTTAATGTTCTTTAGTCAACACTAAATTTAGTTAGGGAACGAGTGAGCAAGTGAACAAGTGGACAAGTGGACAAGTGGACAAACATCTGACTAATCTCCCCACTGCTCTATCATTCCTTATGTAGTGACAAGGACATTTTAATGTTGCTTGTTGAGACCATCTAGTTATTGCAAACGCCACAGGTTTTATCACTTAACAAGCCATTCAAAACCATGTTCACAAAGCCGGTGCCAATTACAGGTATTACCGGTAGCACTTGTGATTGGACCATCTTCAGCGCATAAGAACAATGTGATCATGGTGGGCACTTCTTTCTTCATGCTACATCAACTCAACTAACTGAGCATCGATCCACTGGCTTTTCTTTCCTTAAAAGGTATAATCTGTGCTCTGATTGATCTGGTCCAGTTTCACTGGTTTTGTAAAGTGTGTGAGAGATTACTATTCCTTTTCAGTAAGTTCCTATAGGCAATAGTGACAATAGGGACAATAACTAGCGGATGACATAGATAGATAGTGACATAGATAAAGGTATTATGGTTGTTTACAATGAATAAACAGAGATCTGCTGTTTGTCCACACATTGATAAATGAATACAAAGGAAAATAATAATTGGTCTCATACAGAACACTTACACAGGGTTAACCTGGCACTTCCGGTGTAATTGTGGTGAACGACGGCAATCCCAATCTTTGCAGTTAGGCCAGAATGTGATGTATTATGTATGTGTGGTAGTGGTTGCTGTGTGTGACTGTTGGAGATGGACTCAGGGTGAGCAAGAATGCAGGCTTCAGGCAGACAATAGCAGCATTTAGTGAGAGATGATGACACAGCCTGCAGCAGTCTGACACTGCTTTTCACTATTTCACCCAAAACAGAAATAGAGGGAGCAGGGAGACAGGATGTTAAGTCATTGTAGGTTCATTTGTATCTTAATATTAAAAGCAATGCTTCAAGTTTTTGAATGAAAATTCTTTATATGGTACAGTACATGCTTTGGATCTTCTGTTTCATGGCCTCTAGGTTTCTTCTTCAACTGTATGGGGCCATAATGAAGTGTATGGGCTAGTCTATGATAGTCAATTGCGCTCATTCTTATAGATGTAACCTGGTAAAACTATTTTGGTATTACGAGCTCCATCTCAAACATTTGCTTCAGTTCCACATATAAGACTGGGATATATCATTGAGAAAGTGTCCGTTATAAAAACCATGGTCCAATAAGCATCCAGGTGGGTAGTTCAGTTGGTGTAGACAGCAGTTACAATAAGTGGCTGTGTTCAGATCAACCCCACCTGAGTCTGAATGGTTGAAGGTGGGCCAATCCTCTGCTAATGATCTGATTGACACCTATTTGCCTAGTTTCGGTGACAAACGAGAATGTAAACAAGTTTCCAGACTAATGTGCAGAGCGAAAAAAACATCATTATTATCATTAAAGTTAATAGGAGCTTGCCCTTGTCATGTACGTGTGTGTGTGTGTGTGTGTGTGTAGAGTAAAGGTTGACACCCTCCACGTCAGCTGGGACAGTCACACCTGTCACTACTCGCTGAAACGTTGACATTTACCGCACCATTGGTGTCTTTGTAGCACTCTCATCAGTGGGACAGCAGACTTACAGATCGCCATGTGATGCACACGCCAATGCCATGGCCTGTGAACGCACACGCCATAATAAAAGGCATAAATCCAAAACCCAAATTGCCAGTAGCTGAAAGGAATATTTAATCTGACAGTGACATTTGTGCTGACTGGTCATTATTCACTCTTCCTATTATTATGTTATTCTCAGGTTTTGGTGGAATATTTCAAAGCCTGTACAGTATAAGCCTACATGAATGGAGTGAAGATACATTGACATGTATGAAGTGTATTCCTCATCGTATTTAAATATTGATAAGGCATCAAACTAACATGGAAGTGGCTTCTTGCATGTTCCAGCTTCTACCACACCTACTCGTTAAATTAAGTTGAACACAGGCGGAGTTATTCACCCCTTCATGACACTTAGGATGATCATACATAGATTATAGCCACAACCTTCAAATATCAGAGCTGCTTACTGAATGTAGTTGATAGGTTTTACATAGTGAGTTATACAATGTTGGCTACTTTATCTGTTTGATGTAATTCATATTAATTTACAAACATTGTTCTTGCAGTGTAGACTACAACACTGCTCAATATCAACCCTCATGTGTACACACCTAACTGGAAACAAATTACTTTACATTATCCCTGTCTTCAGTAAAATCGACTTTTACGGCTCCTGTTGCTCTGGTTTTACTAAATCTGTTTGGAAAAGAGCTGACAACAGCTCTTCTGTAGTTAATGTGGCTTACTGAGAAGCAGCACTAAAGATAATGTAGCCTAGTAGTCATAAAAGTGCTAAAGCTAATTAGCTAACTGCTAGGCATGCACCAGGTGACTGGGACTATTCACAATGGAAACAGGAAAGAGGTTATGATGGCATGCATCAAAGAAACAAACACATCTGAAAGAATGCAATTGCTTCATAGTGCAGGTGCAATTTTTATGTTTAACCTAAAAATTGCCATGCCTTACATTACACTATACATACAGTCATGTGACAATGTAAAAGTCACTGTAGTTTGCATCTTCCTGTTACCATAGTTTTGTTAAAACCTATTGTAAAGCATGCATTTAATTTATAGGACAGTATGTTATAAAACAAGGAACACATGAGGGAACCAAAGTTTCTAATCAATTTAAGGCAATGGTGGTCATTTTTGTTTGTTTCCTTTTAATGGGCTGCAGAGGCTTTATAAACCTTCCAAATTGTACAGTCTAACATGGTTTGTTTGAATCTAAATGCCTGCTCTGTGGCATTTTTTATGCCACAGTGCAAATTATACTGATTAAAGGAATACATTAGAAGCACACAGGGAAAACAACAAAGCCTATTCCTTTCAGGTATTTCACATAATATGTGCAACCATAACCCCATCTTGTTTACTGAGCTGGTGCAGCACAAAAAACAAAGGCTGGCTTTTCTCCGGCTGACCACAGGTGGCTGTTGAAACACCTAATTTTACTACAAAGGAATACAGTAATAACTGAACTTGCGTTTGTTTGTTATGAAAGTGCATTGCGGGGGGCAATCATTTGTCCAGGCACAATGAGGTATGTTTATTCACAACCACCACTCTGTTAGATTTGAAAAGCTTCCTTTTGTATTTAGCACATTAGGAATGATACCTATGAAAGCATGCTGCATAAGGGCTCACTTGAATAGAATACTGTTGAACCTTCCATTGTTTTGTACAGTACATCAGTGGCTACAAGCTTTTTTATTACCTTTAATTATTTAATTTACTTTATCTACTTAAATTACGTTGAGGGACCCACATACACATAACAAAACAACCAATCTGTTTTACTGTACTGTATGTATGGTTTTAAATATGTTTATTCTATATTTTCATATACATTCATATCAAAACATAGTGCATACTCAATTTTCCTGTTTACAAGTGTTGGTCCTATCATAGCAGCATGTCCTAGATGTATATTCATTTCAAAGCATAAGAGTTTACAAAAGAATTCCCAAGAATGTACTTGTATCTGATATCTCTTTGATGTGGCAATGTGTACTGTATGTATGCCTTCTTTAGACAGTGTGTGCCCTGTTGGAACTCTTACATGCCAACTAAGCACTTGTCCAGTCCTGGCCTACATGGAAAATCAACTTTGGTGCAAAGTGGGGCTGCTGTATTAAAAGTGACATAGCGGAAAATGTGACTCCCAATCTAACAAGAGAAAGCTTTTTAATCACAAACCAGTACAAAGCGGACAAAGAGAGTGCGGTGTTTGTGGTGCCAACTTTAATCACGCTTTACTCAGGACTGTGTCCACCCTCAGCGGAGCCTTGTGCTTTGAATAGCAGATTACGATAATAGGAAGAAGGGAGAGTCACATTCAGGCACCATCAGAGCTCAGAGATCTGACTCTGCTGCTCTGGGATCTCCAGGGATCTGAGGAGTTGTAGCAGAGAAATGGGACAAAGTGACAGGCAATTCACTTGTGAGTAAAAATGAAAGGATGGCAAAGGAGATGTGGTAAAGTACTTAAAGGTACGATATACGAATATGATATTTTAAACATTAATATAGGTGCAAACAGCTATGTTAAGATACAGTGGTGTAATTGCATCCCGGGCAGAGAATAACAACCCACTCCCACCGTATAGTGTTGTTTTCAAGCTCCTCTGTTCTGTGTTTTCATAGCCAGTCTGGACGTGCATGTGTGTTAGTGATTGTGTGTGTGGCCCACTGACAGCATTTGTTTAGGTCTGATATGCTGGTGCTTAGTGTGACATTTAATGGCAGAAAGTCATATAGAGCAACCTGAGATCACCTGTCTCATGGTCAGAGGGTTGCTTGGAGGAACCCCTGGAAAACAATGAGTAACACTGACCACCATCACTTTCACTTTAATGAATTCATACGTGGCTATAACCAGCTGTGCAATACTGCAGTAGTTCTGGCAACTCCTTTGTGTGTAGCCCAAACCCCCTCTGCTATCTCCTAAAAATAAGTAAGTAAACTAGTGTAGGATATATAGAGAGTAATCTGAGGGGCAGATGGATAAACAGACAGTGACAGACACTTAATGAAGACCATAAAATACAGTATACCAATCCACTTTGAAAGAGGATTATACAGTAGGGACAGCAAGAGGCCAAGACATCTCTGCTCATATCTGTTTCCAGAATGCCTCTCTAATCTAGGTCTCACATTTCCCTTTGCAATCTCTCTCTCTCTCTCTCGCTCTCTCTCTCTCTCTCTCTCTCTCTCTCTCTCTCTCTCTCTCTCTCTCTCTCTCTCTCAATCACCCACACATACACACACATTGTGGGGAAACAGGTGGAGCCTGTCCAAAGTGCATTTGATTGCGATGTGTCTTTTCGACCATAATTCCATAATTACCTATCATTCGGTAATATCCCCCCCAACACACAGACACACACACACACACACAGGCTGGCCTACCTTCACTCTGCCAGATCCCTGGCCCAATTTGTACAGTATCAATGAGTGATAGTGGCCCACTGGTGCCAAGACATGAGTGGAATCATTTTTCAGGACATGTCCCCCTGCAGTCCAGTCCTTACCCCAATGAGGGCTGGGAGTATTCTGCCTCCAACCAAATTCGACTGCATTACCCTCTGAGTATGTCTGAACTGAATTAGGCTTGACCCTCATCAGGACCTGCAGTATATTTTAACAACGTTGCTGGCAAATGTACATCTCCTGATCCCCTGCTGTCTGCTCTGACATCTCACACACACAATCAACCTGAATGTCAACAAGAAAATGAACGGCTTTGTTGAATACGTTTGATTGTTATTAACGCTAGTCTAAAGTCTAAGGACTGACTGCTCACACTCACACTCTGTGGGATCGTTGAATGAAGGAATGAAGTTCTTATACTGAATGTCAAAGTGATGGTATGCAGATAAAACACATTGTTATGTTTTTGCCAATACAGAGGGCCTTGTTAGTACATGAGGCCCTGAGTATCTCTTCCTAGCTGGCATTCCCAAGAGGTCTGATATCTTAAATCACAATGTCTTTTCCTGTGATTGTGTGACGTCCTGCAGACTCAACAAACAAATAGATGCTATTCTTGGGCTTGGCCCGTGCCATTCAATCAATTAATCAATCAATCTTTATTTATATAGCACATAATACCACCCCATTTAGTGCCCATCAGCCCAACCCTCCAACCACAAACAAGCACCAGGTAAAACAGAAAAACAAGCCCAAACATCTGGAGCCCCCCCCCCCCTCTCCGAAACACTAAAACCCCGGGACCCCAGACCGCCTCTCCAGCCACTTTAATCTCAGTTAGAAAATGGAAAACCAAAGACACTGAAGGAATGAACCCACACACCAAACTCCCAAGGATGTGCCACCAGGGGCGCATCACTGAACACAGACAGGATGCAAGTGACTAAATGGACCAGCTCCCCCCAGCTAAACCCCCAGACATTGCAGGCCAGGGCACACACTCACCCACGATCTAGCCCACCAACCAGGCACCACCATGCCCCCACCATAAGTGGAACCCCGGAGAAGACACCACAGAAGCACCAAATAACAAAAACCACCTCCAGTCAGAAGATAGAACACCGAAGACAATGTAGAAATGAGTCATGGCTCGAATCAGCAGGCCAGACCATGGGCGGGTGTGCAGCCCCCCCCCCCCCCCACAATACACACTGTATTCACTGTATCTCTCTTCCTCTTGTCCATTTATTTCACTTCATTCTTTTCTACCATTTCATACCCTTTCCCGTGAAGGTGAACACTGTCAGCTAGTGTAACCCGAGGCAGACACTTCCTTGTATGCACTTAATGTGGCAACATTCCACTTTACTACACCACGCCTCAATATGCAGCTTGATGTCCATATCAATGTGATGACACTGCCACTATTTTACATACAAATGCATACATATTCCATACTGTACAAATACATCTTATTCTGTGTATTTTCAAATGTTCTGTTACAGCATGTATACAAAACAGCTACTGTTTTTCTTTGCCCCAAAACATTTTTCTTACGAATACTAATGCTACTGCCAGACACGGTAAACCAAAAAAGACATACAGTAGTGTCCTTACCTCCCACACAGCCCTTTCATTTTCGCCTTTGATCTGAATTGACCACGACGGAGAGCCGCGTAGATCTGTAATAATTAGTGAGCTTTTGTTCCTTTAAAAGCCACTTTCCTCTAGCTAAGTGCTGACATATCCATTGTGTGGTTTATGTTGTGCTGGAGCTGAGCCTACAGCACCCGGGTGTGATGATGGCTAACACCTGGCCCTGGCTGCTAGAGTCAACGTTGTACAATGAAATGAGCTTGATGGCACACTCTCAGATTGAACAGCACAGCAATAAATAATGTAGAGTGAAAATAATTATGTTGAGTATCTGGAACAGGAGTTTTCCAGCTTTCCATTATTGCCTGTTTGTGTCTGCAAGGACACTAACAGAAAATATTTAACAGTGACTGAAAGTATTCTCAACGGTTGGGGGTGTGGACACAATGTTAGTTAGGGTTAGAGTTTGGGGTGTGGGCACAGTGTTAGTTAGGGTTAGAGTTTGGGGTGTGGGCACAGTGTTAGCTAGGGTTGGAGTGTGGGCACAGTGTTAGTTAGGGTTAGAGTTTGGGGTGTGGGCACAGTGTTAGTTAGGGTTAGAGTTTGGGGTGTGGGCACAGTGTTAGCTAGGGTTAGAGTTTGGGGTGTGGGCACAGTGTTAGCTAGGGTTGGAGTGTGGGCACAGTGTTAGTTAGGGTTATAGTTTGGGGTGTGGGCACAGTGTTAGCTAGGGTTGGAGTGTGGGCACAGTGTTAGTTAGGTTTAGGGTTTGTGGTGTGAACATAGGGTTAGGGTTGGGGGTGTGGATACACTGTTAGCTAGGGTAATGTTGAGGGTGTGGACACACTGTTAGCCAAGGTTAGGGTTTGGTTGTGTAGACACACTGATAGCTAGGGTTGGGGCTTTGGTGTGAGCACAGTGTTAGCTAGGATTTGGGGTGTGGACACTCTAACCAAAGGCAGCATTGTGGTTCAGCCCACGAGGCCTTTTACGGGTCATTTTTACCCCAGGGCGACAGGAGGGTTACTAAATAATAATAAAATAATTATTAATTATTAACCTAATTTTAACCTAACAATTTTGACCCAGGAGGACAACGGGAGGATTAGCCCACAATAAAAACTCGCAAAAGACCTCTTCTCTATCCTAACCCTAACCCTAGGGCGACAGGAGGGTTAAAAAATTTAAGAAGAACAGTAAAATGCTGGCAACCCTACTTCCAGTAAGTTACTGTAAATGTTACAGAAAAGTACTTTTAACAGTATAGAAAAACAGTAAATTGCTGGCAACCCTGCTGCCAGTAAATTACTGTAGCATAAAGGTAACTATAACAGAAAACTAATTTAAAATACATTACAGTAAACATCTGTTAATATTTTAACAGTAGCTGCTGTTTTATAGTAATTTGATGGCAGCCCTGCTGCCAGTAGTTTATTGTTGTTATACAGGAACATATTTGACAGTGATAGGTTCCACCATGTATTATTTCTGCTGTTAGATTGGATACTACTTTATGCCATTTGCCGCAGCTAAATATATCTCCATTATGCCACCTGACAATGTTCTTATTGAACTTATACTTTCTTATTATTGCAAAGTAATATCTGTCACTTATTTTAACCTTCTCTATGTATCTGCATCTGGACTTGAAACACAAGTATGTCCCTGCATTCACATATGAGATGCAGTTTCATCCACTTCATCTGACCTGCCATCTGAGTGGTGCTATACTCAGGCCCTCTGACCCTTTCTTCTTAAGAGAAATTCAATATTTTAATGTTCTGCTTTGTTGAGCTTAAAGATAATAGCCAGGTGTCCATGGCCAAGTCAGTTAGACCATGGTCTTGTTTTATCATGTTCCTCATCTGTGAATGAGTGTCTTCAGGAGTATTAATGGGGTCATAAACTCAGATACGGGTATTTGAACACATTGAACTCTAACTGGCCTTGTCCAGACAAGGACACATGCTTTTCCCTGAAGCCATTTCATGGACAGAAGTGGGAAATAGAAACTATTGATTTCCCTGTGTTTAATGCGATTGTGTTCAGGTTTGTTTTTCTTTTCTCGTTTTTTTTTTTTTTTTTTTTTGTGTATTTATCAGGTTTTACCAATTTGCTCTCAAACAATCCACCTTTAATCAAGTATGGTCAGTCTCTGGAAGAAATGTCAAATTCCATTTTGTTTAAACCTCCTGGTGCCCTAGGGTTAGGGTTAGGATACAAGGTTAGATAAGAGGTCTTTTGCCTCTTATTGTGGGTTAATCCTTCCGTTGTCTTTGGGTCAAAATGGTTAGGTTAAAAACTGGTTAATAATTAATAATTGTTTGTGCTTTTGCACAATCGCTGACTCCACCTTTAATCAAGTCTGGTCAGTCTTTGGAAGAAATGTCAAATTCCATTTTGTTTAACCCTCCTGTTGTCATTTTGACCCCAGGGCACCAGGAGGGTTACAATTAAGTTAATAATTAATAATTACTTTATTATTATTTTGTTTTAACCCTCCCATTGTCCTAGGGCTGAACCACAGGGCTGCCTTTTGCAGGTCATTTTGACCACAGGGAAAATCCCTCTTTTTTACCTTCACCTCATTGGCTGAGACCTGAGTGGATTGAGGTGGCTATCATGTTGCCACATTATACAAGACTGACTTGGCCTGGGATGTTTTTGTTTTTGTCACATTGGGTGCCTGTCTGATATTCTATGTCACACTATATCGGATATTCAGTTTCATACTGCATAGCAGTGTTTGGTCTGTTCGTCTTAAGTAGAAGTAATTGACATTTTGCCCCCAAGGTTTAACTTTATTGACTGTGCAGTACTGTACAGCAAATGTGAAGAAGAAAACAACATTGACATGTACAGCTTGTGACATTAACTCTACTGGATAGTGACATATATATTAGATAATAGAGAAGAAAAGGCAAGGAGGAGATTAAGAGGAAAGGTTCATTTTAAGTTATGTACAGTATATAGCATGTATGCAGTATATAGTTTTCATAAACAGTATTATTTGTATGTCTGTGTGTGTCTGTACTGGTGCATACAGTAGGTAAATACTGTAGGATGAGCTTTCCACCACCAAGACCCCTCTATTGAGAAAACATATTTGAGAGAGAACACATTTGCCAAGCACGTTTCATAGCAATTGAAAAGGAGACATTTAACAATAGACAAGGTACTGTACAGTGTTCCTCTGTTCACACTGACAGAAGCTTTCCACTTACAACCAAAGACAGAGGTCAATATTTCTAACTAAAGCACAATACGCAAACTGCATTTAGGGCTTGTCCAAATCCTCATTTTCTAGTTTAATGGCGGATAAAATGATTGTTGCGCCAGGTGCATGGTTGGAAAGGGTTATACTTACGCTCTTCAGTATTCATGGGTATATTTTGGGCGTAACATACAATAAACCAATCAGTGTCATCTCCTATTCCCTGTAAACATCCACGTGCGCTTGCACCTTGGCGGATTAGTGGCGTGCTTGTGAATGCACACGAGCACGAGACCATCTACAGCAACAGCGAGATTCCACCAAGATCCCTAAAATACGTTGATTACGCATTATATTTCACATCCCTGTGTGTGTACCAAGCAGAGTGTGTATACGTTGTGCACCCACCATAGGCGCTACTATCTTGATAATGTTCCGCGGCATTGACCTTTGACCAGGTGTGTGTTGGTCAGTCGCCTTTCGCTTCCTCAAGAGCAATGCGTCAACAGTGCACTAGGCCACACCTCAAGGTTAGACCAACACACCACCCATGGGCGCAAGTGCATTTGTTATTTAAACAACAGTGGGCGCTGGGCGGGAAAAATACTACTGCGTCGGTCTGCAACTAACAAAGAGGCTTTGTGCCGGCTGTAAGATAGGGCCCAATCACTCTGTGAGTTGTAAGAGAGCTATAGCAGAAGCCAAGTCAGTCAGTCAGAGAGGCAGTGGGATGTCATTAACTCTGTGAGAGGAGCCTTTGATGTAATTAAGGGGTTGAGAGAGCGAGAGGAGGAGGGGGGTGGGGAGCTCAAATGAACAACAGCGGGGTCGAGTACATTCATGTCTGTGTCCCCCAAACCCCCACCCCCTCCCCCCGCTGCAGCTGATGAAGTGTGTTTATAATTAAAAAGACATTTTTTAGTACAACTCACACGCACACAAACTGCTGAGGTTTATATACACTGCCGTTAGTGCACAACACACAGGCTTGATTAGTGTTAATGCTTATCTCTGGAATAGACAGACTTCTCAGTTGTGCTTTCCCGCCTTGGCTAATTTCATGAAGAGCATAATTACAGCATTTTCAACTTCATCGCAGAATTATGAGGACCACTGTCTGAGAGACGGTGAGACAGTGTGTAGGTGTGTTGAGTACACAATACGTTTTGTGTACATTATGCGTGTAGATTGTGTTTGCAAAGAAGATAATCTGTGAGCAATATGGGCGAGGAATACAGTCATTTCATGCAGGTCGAACCACACACATTCACTCAGAACTCAGAAACCCCTACTAATCATGTTTACAACATATGCTCATCACATAGCTGTGATTTCCCTACCAGTAGCAGATAACTGGAGTGTGAATAATAAGTGTGATTTCCAATAATCTGATTGGCTGTTTACTAAGCGTGTGTTCAGACAGTAGGAGGATGAAAGGCATGTCAGCTCTGATTAGAGCTGAACTAGCATAACCGCGGCTTGAGTCGTACTGTTAGTGTCTGTTAGCGTGTCCGTGTGCGTACCTTGGCCACTCTCCAGTGGGGAGATGAGAACTGGCCTGAGGCTGTGCTCGTGTTCCCAAGCCTTCCTTCTTTCATCTCCCCCGCTATCTTTCTCAGCCTCCTCCTCCTCTGACAGATATTTCTACCTTGTCATCTCAAAGGCTCAGTAAACGCTCGCGTGTGTGTGAGCATGCGTTCTTGACGCCGTGTTTGTGCGTGTGCGTGTGTGCATGCGTGCCGCGTGTGCTTGTGTGTTGTGTGTTCAACCAGGCCCTTGCGTCAGTGATGCTCTGTCACGCAGCTTTGATAATGTCTTGGGCCCGCAGGGCATGCTGGCCCCTGATACTTGGCCTTGGCCCTCCAGCATCGCAACCATACACTGCAATGCCAGCAAAGCTGCTCTGCTGCCACTGATAATGAGCACCGTGTCCTCTCACACACAGCCTTGGTGGTCTGGGTGCCAGCTACCCTGGAGATGTTGCTTGAGTGTGGTAGGACCTCTGACACAGTTAGGACTGCTATACTGTATGTATTTCCATTGACTCCACGGGGCTTTTGTTTCTATCCATTTGTTTTCAATGGCCTCCCTTCAAGACAGACTGCGGCTTCTTCCGAGCATGAATCTACCTCATAAAAGGCTAATGTGACATGGAGACAGATATTTAGCTAACAGTTTAGCACTGCAATTAGCGTTAGAGAGCTTCATGCCCTTGCCAAGTGCCAGCCACCCCAACAGCTGTTCCTGCGACGCCACTGGGACAAATGGTTCCAACCTCATACATCTCTCTCTCTATGTCTCTCTCCCTCTCTCTCTCTCTTCCTGTGTGTGTGTGAGAGAGCGATCTCCCTGAGTTGAGCGGTTAGCATGCCCGGTGAACTGATAGTGAACTAAAAATGTATTAGGCAACGGCACGCCATTGCAGCTCTGCTGCTGGTTTATACATCTTTCCCTGAAAGGGGTGGCGGGAAGGGGGGTCCACATTATCCGGCAGGACAGCTCACCTTGACCAATCCCCCCCCCGTCCTTACCCTCAGAATTAAATCACGAGGAGCATGTTAGCCGACCCCGCTCAATGGTGGGCGTACTCATTAGCATATCATCCGCATATTCACCTTGATGGGGGGGTTCCTTGCAGGTGTAGATTGGATTTACTCTCCGCTCCAGCGGTGATGGATTCGCCACTTGCCTGTTTTATACGGCAGCGCAGCGTTGAGGGGTAAAGCGCGCGTGTCTGCCTTGGCCGTCACGCTGCGCTCGCTGGACGTCAGCTTGTGTTTCCTTTTCTTCCTCTCTCTCCACGCAGTGTGCACTCCCCTGTACTGTGGGAGTCCATTTAACTCTGATAAGCCATTGTTCAGGCAACACAAAGGGGCAGTCGTTCTCCCTCTCTTTTTTTGTGTCCCCGCCCTCGGTTCTCACTCCCAGTGTTTCGTTATTGTTTTCGCTACAGTCCCTGCATGGGCAAATTGTCATTTCTTCTCTGACGCCGCAAGAGAAAGTGAGTGGACGGGGGGGGAAGATGTGATTATGAGCGGAATGGATGAAATGGGAGAGAACTGGCGAGGCTGGAGAAAATAAAGTAGCTCTTATCAGAACTCGCCAGGAGCAATGTGTACACAAAGCTCCTTGGGAATCCAATATATTTCTTTCTGTTAGTTTAAGTGATATCAGCGCAATTAGCCATTGCAGGTCAGAGTGTGAGTCTGCCGCCGTAAGTGATTTTGTCAAATGGGGCATGGAGGTCCGCCTGTCTGCAAGAAGCACTCATTTGGCCAACTCTAAAATGGAGCGCGTTCTGTCCGACCTGCTAATAAATGTCAGCTGCCTCCTAGCGCCTGCTATTGTTGTAATGCCGCTTCTAAATGGATTTTCTCTCTCTCCATCGCTCTCCCCGAAAGGGTGACTTTGAGCTGTGGTGCCGGTGGCTTTATAGCGCCTGCCTCGCGTAACTCAATTGTTTTTGTTTGTTTTAGCAAGCAGTGGACATCTGCACGCTTGTTTTGTTGGTGATGTCTTTATTATGTATTTCAACAGCGATGCGGGGTGGGCGGGAACTCTCCTTGAAAGTCATTATTTGTGTCGAGCAGTTAGACGGCATGGGGGACGGCGGCACATGGACGAGAATGTGACCGTGACCTATTAAGAGCTACTGTTGACCGCTGCCGTTGTGTCCGTACTCTCTCTGTCACTGTCACCGCTTTGACATTACATCTAAATCACAAAGCTAACAGCAGAATAGGAATGACCAAACAGAAATAGAACTGGAAGCCCTCAATGTTGCTTGGGGATGTTTGTTCAAATGTTATAACAGATTTAAATGTTTTATTATAATTCGCTGTACTCCTTTTCTCTTAATATTTTATTATTATGAGAATTACTATTATGATATCATATAGGTGTGATGGATGGATGGTTATAGCGCACACAAACCTCCACTGTCTGATTGTATAATTACAGTAACTGTAAGTGACTCCCCCCTCTCTCTGTGTCTGTCCAGGGGAGATCTGTGCGTTTAAGATCCATGGCCTGGAGGCACCGTTTGAAGCAGTGGTGCTGAACGGCACGTCTGGCGAGGGCCAGCTGAGGGCCCGTGGCCTGGTGGACTGTGAGCTGCAGAAGGAGTACACCTTCATCATTCAGGCCCACGACTGTGGATCCGGCCCTGGGGGCACTGAAGGGAAGAAGTCCCACAAGTAAGTGCAAGAGACCAGGATGGTGTCACAGTTATTATGGGTCACGTGGAACATATATACATTTACAGTGTACCGTACTCTACTACTGAATGACATGTTTCCTCAAACGTTGGCAACATTATTGAACTACTTTCCAAGACGCTTGCTGCGTTTAATGGGCGTGGCAAGTGTTGCCTAGTGATGTCTAGACTTAAGCATAACTGCATATGTGGAACCAAATAGTGATTTGTCAGCACTATGTACTGCAAGTAGCCAGCCAAATGTCTCTTTCCTTCACATATTATTTCATCTTAAATGCATGCCGACTCACTGAAAATGTTGTTGACACAACCATTGTGGACCTGCCCTTCCTAGCGTGCACTACAGCTACAGATGTTATACCATTAACTTGTGCATATAGCTGAAACACAACAATCTAAAGCTGTAAAACACAAGCGATGGCTTTGTTGTTGTTCGCCATAAACTGTTGTTTGAAACCAGCCATTACAAAAATGCAAATTCTGTCTTAAAATGCTTCTCTGTGATTCCATCCACGCGTTTCCCCGCACCCAATACAGTGTCTCGTTGCCACCCAACCGCCTAACAGATCTACAAACACCAGCACACTCCTCTATAGAGGTCATCTGATAAAGACAATTTGTCACACTTGCGGGGGCTCCTAAGAGCAGCCGCAGTCTGAAATTGCTCTCTCCACACTTCTTTAGACAACTTGGTCGATTTTCCCCTGCTCTATACAGCACCACCACACACACACACGCATGCACACACACATGCACACACGCATTCACACACACCTGCAACCCTGCTCAACCCACGCGCACGGCACTGAAGACGGGAGGATATCACTATCATTACCTTAAATGTGATCACACAGACAGCAAGCCTGGAATTACACCCACAGAAAGTTTGGATGAAACTTTTGGTTTGAGGGAGTGTATCATATTTTTGTTTTATTTGTTGTTGTGTTCCTGCATCTGTTTGTGTGGATGTTCATGAGTTTATGTGCTACATGCTAGTGCTAGAAAGATTTACAAAACATAATTGTTTTCGCAGGCTACAGAATGCATGATGTCTATTATAACTACGTAGTGTTCATATTCCATATCCATTTATGAACACTCACTTATTTCAGGACTCTTTGTTCCTACGTAAACCAGTGAGCACGCTATGACACAGACCTAGTTTATCTTGCGTGGACAGTTCTGGAGGTGTATTTGTAGAGAGTCTTTTCACTGGCAACTAGCCTGTGCACTCACATACTCTGATTTTGAAAGAAGAAAAATAGTCTCTACGCGAGGCTTTGCTCAAATTACACATGACATGTCAACGGCTGACACAGAAAGCAGTCTGAGCAGCTAAAGAGCCCAGGAGAGAGGATCAGCGGTGACACAGTGTGTGTTTTATAAATCTTTCGCCATTCATCGCCCCTCTGCGCCCCTCACTGCCCTATTTCCTGCATGTGTTTGTTGCAGCAATAGAAGTTCATAAACACTTACAGTATGTGTGTGTATAATTGCTTGGCCTTTCTAAGTCAGAATAATCCTGCTTTATAGTGAAATAAAGATGTTTTACATGACCACATGTGAAGGCTACATTAATCTGTAAATTAAAAAGGCGCAATAAATCAATAATCATACAGAGGCATTGGATGTTAAACACCCTTGTTGGGAATAAAAATAAAAATAACACAAGGAAGGTATCCATTCCAAATGTAAATCTAGTTGTAGTCTATAGCAGCAGCTAATTCATTATTATTTATATATTCTCCTATACCTTGAAGTAAAAATGTACGGTAATTCTATTTTATGTTCACTATTGTGCCACTGTCAGCACACAACACACAGCCTAGGTACAGTTCAGTAACAGCCTTTTAAATATGCCCCATTGCTGTAATTAGGCATCAGGGACACATCACTTGTATTTGTAAATGTGAGCCTCATATTCATGCACAATGCTCCCTAGCACTCTCGCCTAGACAAGACATCTTCATTTACAATAGGGGTTAAGTGTAATTCCAGTTTTGATTGAGGTTATTACAGTCTAGTGTGTTGTTTGTGTGTATGTGCACGCGTATGTGTGCCTGAGTGTGTGTGCACGTGTATAGGAGTGGGTGGCACAATAAACACACACATATACACACACAATCTGGGAGTGCTCAGGAATGCTGTGGTTTTTGAAGTATTCATTAATCATTTTGAGCATATTCACTTTTTTTTTTTTTTTTTTTTTTTTTATGGTCGTGGGAGGTTAATTATCTCACCGGGAACACGAATGGAGGACACACATCTTGCATATTCAGAGATTGGAATTTTAGCAGTTCATAAAGTAAAACACATACATGTACACAAAAGCCTGTACAGGTACGCAAGAAACACAAACACTATCTGTATACATACACATTAATACACATGTGTATGAAAATACAACAGTTGGAATTCAAGTCACATGAAAACAATTTCCAAAGACAAGCTGTCTGTTATATCAGTCATGATTCATTTCTCCACATAGACCAGGATACTCCACATAGATCTCTGCATTGCTATACACGTAGCTCCTTCACTCATATGCTTTATACCACCTCACATCTAAACTTGTCATGCATGTCACATTTAATGTATGAGTGAAACCTCATTCTGTCAAAAGCTGTTAGTAGACGCGAATAAATCCTGAAATAAATGGGGGAAAAATGTGTGTAGGAATAAGTTGTTTATCTTTAGCTAACATAATGTAATGGTAGAATATAGCCTCTGTGTTTCAATTATGAATATGCAATGCCAGAAGCCACGCCATCTGTTCATGTCTTCTCAAATTACTCGACAGAGGAAAGTGACACTCAATGGTATTCCCCAGTCAAACCATGGATGGCCTACATGTCATCAACGGGCATTCTATCTTACATTGTACATTTGCAAGTGCATGCAGGGAAAACTTTTTTCAAAGGTGAAACACCTTTTTAAAATGTCCTCTCAATGACCACAGCTAGTTCCAGGCTTTCATTCTATCTATTAATGCCAAAAATGTATTCTATCTCTTTTATGTCATTTCCATTAGCATCGCTGACATCAGCTGTCGAAGCATTGGTCAAACCACTGACTGTGCCAGTGTCAATGAGTGATTTCCATGTCAACAGCATTGAATCCTTATGGGTAAAGGAAGGGTTATGTACTATTTGCTTCAAGAAAATGCACAAAAGGAAATTGTGTGATTACTCATCTTGGCTCATTCTTGCAAAATGTTCCCGTGTAATTGTGTGCCCGTGGCAATGTGGAGGTACTGTAAACAGTTTAATAATTACAGTTAAAGTGCCGATGAATTATGAAAAAGAATATCATAAAAATACTGGTCCTTGTCTAATGAGGGTTGTGTACTGTCTGCTGGTTATAATCCACTGGCTGTTATGTGTATATCCTAGCCTATGACACTAATCCTTATCCTTTCTGGTGGATTGGTGGTGTTGCAGTGATTTCCGAACCCGTAGGTCATTTAGCCCCCAACTGTGTTTCTGTGTTAGCCTGCTTGGCTGGATCTGGATTCCTGCTCCCGGGCTTAGTGCATCATAGCAAAGGATGATGGCGATGGCTGTAGGCAATGGTGGCACTGTGCCCACCACATGGACAAACACACACACACACACACACACACAGTGGCTCTAGAGAGCCAGGCGTCTGTTACAGCCAGATGTGAGCCATCAGCACAGAAAATCAGCTAAAGGTACAATTTTTGCATTCAGTGATATTTCATTTACAGTATGTGTGTGCATGCGCAACTGTGAACACACACGCACACATACACACACCTATACGCACACACACACACACACACAGTGGCGCTAAAAGCATTTATACCACAGGATTATTGCATTCAATCATATTTCATATCAACAAAACAATCCCTCTGCACAAGCCCCACTGGAGCAGAGCATATGTTTCCCCCCACCTTTAGGGAGTGTTTTGAAGCAGGGGGGTAATGTTTATGAGCGAACATCATAAATATGACAAAACAAGTCTGGTTGAGGGATTTACTATGCTCAATGGTGCTGCCACTGTCTGCCAGCACTTATCAACACGTCTCCCAATACTGTTCGCATTACAGTTAACATCGCACTAGCCATAACCATAATACATTCATGATGAATTATCTTTAAGCTGACTGTGTTTGTGTGTACTGTGTGTACTACAGGTGTAGACGAATATATACAATTTCCACTGGCCACTCGGGCCACCATGCCAGTTCACTTGCCAATATGACAAATTACTGGCCACAGTTTTTGTTTATACAATTTTGCAGGCACCAATACAAGTTAACAAAAAAATCTATTGTTGCAGGGAAGTAAGAAATCTTTACTACATTTTAACATTTTATATGTTGTAATTGTAGGCTATGTATTCATTTGTATTGTTACCCCTCCACAGCTACACATATTATTGTATACATTTGTATTATAAATAATTTCACTGTTTGGTATAGAAAATAATTAGGCTATATGAATAATTATGTTATTCCATCCCCACCACTCTATTTGCTCATGAAATCGTTTAATTCTTGCAATACATTCAGAGATAGTTACTACGTTATTCATAAGTTATATTATGCATGTTTTGGGACACTGCTTATATGCAGAATCATGAGTAGGCAAGGCTATATTAACATATGATGCAGTTCAGGTGAGCAACAAAGTAGATCTACCAACATAGGCTAGGCTGTTCATATGTATATGAATAGCCTAGCCTATGTTGAATCGATACAATTCTGAGGCAAGTCTAAAAATGTTTTACTTCAGTCAAGAAATATCAGCGTCAGCTCTGCGAGCAGCATCCAACTCGTCTTTAACTTAGCATAGCGGACTCGAACCTTACATTGAGAGGATCCGCTATGGTTCAGTACCATGTGTGGCAGAAGGCCGTGAAATCTCCAGAGCGCTGACCTTCTGCCATGTTTTCACTGATAGACTTACCAAGTGTTTTGCGTGGCACATGCGGAGCTGAACTGAAACGAATCTTCTTAGCACAAGTTTAAACGTGAGGTGAGCAGCTCGCTGAGCTGTCACTGCTTGTTCCGACAATGATAATTTAAAAAATGTGAAACAGTAATACTAACCGTTGGACATTTTACCATGTTTTATCTTAAAACCGGTAAAAGCCTGCATTTTGTGAGTTGTAAGCAGAAGGTCTCAGCTTTTAAGCTTATACAACGCTTGGTGTGTTATTTTATGTTAATGGTTTAACACTCAAAAGTCATGATGGGATACGCCTACTGCAATGTTATTGA
>JAODUG010013260.1:0-24251 GCA_027564795.1 Aphredoderus sayanus | reverse complement strand
TTAATAAAGAAATAAATACACTCAGCATTGACAATTGAAAAACACACAAAATCATACACAATCAGATGGCGCCCTCTGGTGGCATAATTAGATAAAATGAAGGACATCACAAGGTTTTTTAACAGGCCATTGTCACAAACACTTTAAAGCCGTGGCATCGTCTGTCTGTTACAAACTAGTGGTTTATGTGCTAATACGCATGCAGGGGTCATGTTGCAGTGCAGGGGAAAGTGTACTCTGTGTTTCATTGGCGTGTATGTCTTCCTGCGTATGTACAGCGTGAAAAAGACGGTAGTTAGCGGGTTTCGTGGTGTGTGTAGCGTTAGGTTTGTGCAGTATGGACTCAGTCGGCTGCAGTGAGTCAAGCAACTGCTCAGAGCGCCCATCTCCTCTGTTTTCAGACGCAGCGCTGCATAATGATGGCACAGAGGGGAGAGTGACCAATGGGACGCGAGATAGTGTGGCATCACTTCCTGCTGACTTCAGCAACAGGAGCAGCTACAGTATCCCGGCAACAGTGTAGAAAAGCCAAGGCAGTCATTTATTTTTTTTAAACATTTTTTAAAGGAAAAGACCTTCAAAGCAAAACATTGGACTAGAGCTGAAGTGTAAAGGACTGTAAATATGGAACAGAAACATGTCTCCTATTTATATGTCTTTATTGATGAGTTCATGGAACAAAGAGAATCAGTAACTCTTGTTTACATTCAGACGTGAACCCGAACCTGTTGCTCCCTCTCCCCTCCTGCTGTCTGAAGTGTGGTTTTCTCCTTTGTCTTCTCATTTTCTGTGTGTCTCTGTGTTGCTATTAACTCTTCGGTCAAGACGGATTGAATTGTACATATTATTTATCACCAGCACTAGAAATGTGTGTATATATTTTGGTAGATCCCTTAAGAGGATAATAAAGAAATTGGTTTGGTTTAACATACTGTATGCATTGCGTATATGTCAGTACAGTAATACATACTAGTACTATGTATAGTACTTGTGTTCGTTTTGTCATTAAAATCTGTAATATAGCATTTATTGTGTATATATGAGAAATTCACACATGGACGTATGTTTTACCTTAAAGACATCTTTACATTGCTAAGCCCATATTAAACACAGGATGAAGGACATAACATTGGGTCAAGGCAGTGGCAATATGCTGAATGTCCTACAAACAGGCTGCCTTTGAAGCACTGGAACAATAGAGTTTGCAAGAACCTTCCGATGTTGGCATGAAGTACATGTTAAAGAAAGGAGAGGTTGACTGTTGGTTTAAGAGTTACGTGTGTGCAGGGCTTCCAAGCAGGCAGGCTTGAATTCATGCAACAGATGGAGGAAATGGACAACTTAGGCCATGGTTTACTTCCATTGCGAATCACATAAAGGAATGGGAAGTTGTTTCACTTATTGTGTAGCTGCTGTTGACCAAATTATAGTCTATTGTGTGTAAATAAATAAGGCATTTGTTTTCAAAGTGACGCCCAATGGGTCATGACAGGATTTAAAAAAGGTTGTATTTTTAAGTTTTGAAAATAAAAATGTTAATGCTTGTCTATGTGTTCATATCAGTACTTCCAATAATGTTAATCATTGTTCATGCATTCATATAGAAGTTATTAAGAAAATATTCTACCTTAAACTATGATTGCCATTTAGTTTGAGGAGGTTTGGCTCAAAAACTGAAAACCACTGCACTGGGGATTTCTGAAAAATGCCAAATGAATACTTCCCTTGTGAATTTGTATTTTCCTCTGGGTGCAACATAACACCTTAATTTCAAACAAACCCATGTATTGCTCTGTTGCCACTGTCTATAATTGTATACATGTTTTCAGACTATTTTCTCTTAATCAAAATGTATATTATTCAAAACATGTATTTCTGTTTCTTACCTTACATCATAAAGCTTAACATGCACCTGTTTTTCTTTGTCTTAGTGAGGGTAAACAGAACAGACAGTGTGTGGAGTGAGAGACCACCAAATGCAGGTGAGATGGACATACTAAACATGTAACCAAACATGCCATTCAAAGAACACGTGTCATAAATCCCATGAGTGGACTCAGTTTAGCATGTTAGTCCTAAATTGCGCCAACACTAATGAACCAAGAGCCCTCAATACTCTGTTAGTGCTACAGGTGTACAGTATTATCCATCTGTAAAGTTCATGTACTGTAAGGTGGTGTAACTTTCTCTGTCACTGTGGTGGATGTGGTTGTTGCAGCCAGCGATGAGGAGAGCAGCGTGGCATTCAATGAGCCTGATGTAGAGTACAGTGAAGTGGTACACTCCCGGCCAGTGGATCCTGACAGAGGTGAATCATGTATAGCATGGCCTGATACCCCAAAGAATGTGTTCAGTAATGAGTTCAATTACAGCCTGTTGATTACATGGTACTTGCGGAGTAATATACAGGTCTAATTATTAAAACATAATGTTTATCGTGCAGCGAATAAGATGCTACACTTTACAATTTGATACTGTAGTTTAAATGTATGCATTTCTTCTGGTATATTACTGGTACAAGGTAAACATGCAATACATCCATCCATCCAACATGCAGTATATTTCCCTGTATATTATTCAGTAATTTCATGAAAATACTATTAATTAAACAACCTGAGTCATCCATTTCCTTCTTTACATTAATATCGGTTTGCTAACAATCTATAGATAGTCTATAACTATAATATAACTTTTCAAAACATTCTCTCTTTCCATTCCATATCTCAGGGCCAAAATAATTTTTCTTTGCTTTGTTGACATTCCACTATTGTTGATAAGACAGAACACTTCCTGGGAGGGGCCTAATTAGCCATAATTAAAATGATTCTAGGTTGCTGTAACAGTAGTGTAGTTTCCAGAAGCATTTCAGAGCATATAAACAGGAAGGGCTGAGCTAATTGCCAGACTGCCTTTTGATACTGACCTCATCTTCCCTATGGCCTGTGGTCCCTGTGGAGTTAGAGATGGCAGTTAACTGTACGCTGCTGGGAAATGTCCAACTCAACCTAAAACTTTCATTAATGATAAACAAGGAAAATAAACAACAACACAAACAACATCTGATGTTGCAGCTATGTGCTTTTTCTTCTTTTCATGCAGTTCCACTGAGAAAGGGAACAGACACTGTATATAGCGAGCTCCAAAACTCTCCATGTGGTAAGATAAACCCACCACTCCCCCAACTTGACTCCAACACACACACAAACACTATGATAATAACCTAGAATTATACAGACACTATTGAGAATATGTAAGGGAATTTTATTAAACTAGAATAAACTTACATGTACATTTGTTTTATTTTTTTCATATACTGAAATCTGGTTACCTGCCCAAACTCTATCTTTTTCTACAAATGCACAGAATAACTTTTAATGCCATAACTTTGATCATCCTCCTACTTTTGGTTCATACCAAATATTAACATAAAAGTTAAGAAGTCCTCCTGAAAGTCCACTTGTCTGTAATGAAACTACTTAGGCCAGAGAAAGAAGACAACCATATCCTGTTAGTATAATAAGTGACTTCCTCTTCAAAGTGCCTAAACTCCATGTACGGTGTTCAAGGACTCCATCGGATACAGAGTCCACTGTGCTTACAGTGACCTCATGCTTACTCATTCGCCCAGACTGAATTAGCATAATCTGAGTATTGATTTTGAGGGTAGGGCACCTGTTACAGGGTGAAAAAACAAGTGAGTCAATGAGGTAAGAAATGTCATAGTTCTCAGATGACTCTTTGCACAGCTCACCACTGAATGTTGTTTGGCAGTCAGGAGGAACAAGCACACATGCATACAATACACAAACATGTACAAATTACAGGCCCAGCATTCCTACATTTTAATATACTGTTGTTTTTCCACCTATACTGTACAGGTGTTGCTGACCATCGTGAATCTGTGAGTAAACAGGTGTATTCTCCCCTCTAAATCTTTAATTAATGTGAACACCTCTGCCACTTGTGTTGCATTCAGTTTCTCTCTATTGTATTTCAAAGTATTTTAATGAATAAGATAACAAGCCATTGCCAATAAATAAGGCATATGTGATCTTGTTTAGCCATATGAAAAGTGTCAATATGGTATACTAATACAGCAACAGTGACTATCCATCTATCTGTCATTCCATTCTGCCATTCCTACACTGTTGTGGCCAGGACATTGGCTGATAGTTCTGAGCTAGAAGGAAATAGTTGTCAGAGTTTCCAGACAAGAACAAAGGAATTGGGCTGGGATTTCCTTCCCTATCGCTCAGCCAGATCAGCGCTGTGGCCCAGCCACATAATACCTCGAGGTCCCATCTCAACTGCTAAACTGTCCTTGCCATGCCTTAATCACCACTGAGCCAGGCTCCTGTCCCTACATGGTGTTAGTGGCAGGCAGGGCGTTTGGCATAACAATGATATTTGACATAATAAGCAAATGGATGTGACGCCATGTTCTGAAAACAGTGGATTCTGTCATCCTTTTTATATTGATGGAATAGATTGTGTAGTTTGGACTGAAATAAACACCATGTATGTTAATGAATAAAGTGTTTGCTCTCATTTCACATAAATACTATGCAGCTGCCGTTTTTTAATTCGGGGTGTGCTGTTTTCTCTAACATGTAATGTACAGCACAGTACATTACAGGCATAGACATAAAATAGATTTGACTAACTACTGTCATAAACTGCCATACTCTAGTTGGAAACAATAATTACATACATTATATGATATAGGATGAGGTATAGTTTGATTTGAACATATGTCGTGTTATTGCCTTGGTTCTTCACGTTGATGTAACAAGCCACTTCTGGTTTGTAACAGCTTTTGTTGACTTAGATGCACTTTAGGATGTTGTGCACATGTCTTGGTTTGACCTATATGGACCTTTGTGTGTCAGCAGGATTCAGTGCAGTATGCTGAGCTCAATGGTGACCAGCCGGAGATGAACCATACCTATTCAGAAATGCACCACCACCATGATCTGCCGGTGCCTGTAGACTGAACAGTGATGCTTCAAATACTTTGCTTTGTGTATCCCTGAACACATTACCCTCCATTTTCTATATATTTGATTTCACACAATGTGTTGTATTAATAATGGCGATCTTTGCTGTAAATAAAAAGGCAATTTGCAAATCTCCGCTGGAACACTGATTTCTGAAAGTTCTTATAATTCCAGAATATATTTTTCGTAGTCATGTTTAAGCACAAGGGATGGTCTAGAGTATTTTAGTCATCACCACAGAGCAGTGGTTTTCAAACTGTTTGAGATATCACCGAAAATAATTTCTAATAGCATAAATACACCAACACTCCTGTTTGTTGTGAGTATGGTATGAAAAGTATTTAAAATAGGTATGTATGGTTATAATGCATTCATTTGGAGGAGCACATTTTCTCTAGTGCGTTGAAATGGAATCATATATGGAAAAAATGACAAACCCATGTTATCAAAGGAGCTTCCCAGCTCCAGCTTCATCTGGTGAGATAACTAGTCCATGATGACACATCCTGTCTGTAGTAAGACTAAGCACAGCAGACCTGAGGATTGAATTCATCCGTTATATATGAGATGACTGAAAAAAAACAAGAACAAAACTAGCATGTTTTAAATAACAGTTAAAGTATGCACAGTTGATTTAAACACTTATTAATCGACGTTAGAATTTTTTCAGTACATTTAGCTACCAGCAGAGAGCACTAAGATCCAATACATCAAATACTGTATACTTTTACAGTATTTCAGTAGTTTAACTAGTCCATGTTGCCATCTAGTGGCAGAAACTGAACAATTAAATTAACTTGACACTGAAAACTTAAGAACAGTTGGATCAAGTAAAGAAATAAAAATGTACCTTAGATGTGAATGCAACAGAAAATAATGGAGACATAAATTAAAACATATATGTATTAGAAACAACGTATAACCACTATAGCCTGCAGATATTTGAATATGAGAATAAACCATTGTAACTGTCATCACTGAAGCCCAGGACAATGGAAGAACAGACTCTAAACTTCCCTTGGGGAATTTTGTGAAAAGCTGGTGACCCAGTAATGTATAAGTATGTAATAAGTATCAAAGTAGGCGAAGATATGCTTTGAAACAGAAGAACATGCAGAAGAATGTTGAGGCACTTTAAAAGAAGAACACAATATGGTCTTGTCATTGTTACTCTAGTTTTAGACAGAGCTATTGAGTAAACTTGCATACTATCTAGTAAGATTTAAATGCAGATATGGGAAGAACATGGACTCCACATAAGTTCATGATATTTAAATGTGTGCACCTGTAATTATGTATATTATTTTCTACTTTAGGACTCTACAAAATACAACCCAGGTAACAATGTTCAATAAAGTAAGCATGTTGAATCAGCTGCCATATTCTGGACAGAAACATGTTTGTTAAAATTTAAATAATAATTAAAGTAATGTTCTGTCCTTAGCTCTAGAGGGGCCTACATTGAAACGTTGACATGGTAACCAGGCAAGAGACATTTTGACTAATTCACTCGGAAAAAAATGTACGTCATCTCTCTGTATATTCTTGTTACAGTCCTATTAAGGACTAATGCACTGATTCAGCATAAGGGACACGGCCTTGTGTTTATTGCTGCGTAGGTTTGCATCTGTAAATATTGGCCTGCACGAATACAGTATGTTGTGGCTCTTTTGTGGTGTTTTCTTTAAGATTTTAATTTAGATGTATCTGTAATCCGCATTTAATCTTATTAATGGAGTGTTTCCGTGGTGTTGCAGTGAACACTGGCCAACGTTCTGAACACCCATCTCTGGGTTGCTCAATGGAAACTTGTAACTTTTACTTTTAGCATAGGAAATAAAGTAATATTAAAATGTATACTATGATACATTTTTATATCTTCATGTTTTGTGTGTGTATAATAACATACCCTGTCGCACCCACATTCAGTAGATGTCTGCAGACAAACTTTCATTAGTTACATTTTCATCTTTGCTGATTTCAATGCAAGCAATTTTTATCTATAAATCTGCATTCCCCTTGACAACCTTACCCTCTTCCTCAAATACTTCTACATAGACTTATTGTGTACATTACAGGAGCTCTGTGTAAGTGTGTACTCAATGGGTGTGGACTGCTTGAGAGCGTAGTTCCATGTTCTGATCTTATGAATGTCAGAAAAGACTGGCAACAAAACCATAATGTGTTTTAAAATGTGGGTGGTGTTCCTCAAATTACAGACAGGATACTTTAGGAATAATCATTTTTGTTTTTGTTATCTATTGTAAACTTAGTCTAGTTACATTAAATAAACAACTTCATTGGGGTTTAAACGATGTTTTAATTTTGTGAATATAATTCAATTCAAAATTCAAACTGTTTCAATGAATCAACAATAACCCAGAGGGCACCTTGATTTCAATTTGACGTCAAATATTAGTCAAAACTTGATCAAGATGCTATAACATAATTTTAAATTCAGTTTGGATGCATATTTCTTTCAGTGGTAATTGAGTGAAAATAGGAAGTTAATCCCACACTAAAAATGGTTCAATGTATATGTAGCCCAATGTTTGACGTTTAATTTAATTAAAATCAATGTGTGATTTTTAATCAAACGTTAGTTTGTTTTGCATTTTTTACCTGTTTTTTCACCTGATTCTTGACGTCGATTTGATGTCTTTTAAACATCAAGTGCCCACTGGGGAATAAGACATTCACTTTAATGTGTGAACACCTAACCTTTCAGCCTACAACGAGACGTGTAATTCAGACTTTGTCCTGTGCTGCACACGTCACTGCTATTCTTTACAGCATTAATGAAACTTGGGTCTGTGAAGTGAATCTCTTTAAACGTATTTGTTAGACGATATGATACTATGCCTACCTACAACGGTATTTAAGTCCAACTAAAAGGTAAACCCCTTTTAACAGTAAAACGAGGGATACGTTGACATGCCTTTGTTTCAATTCCCTGTTACAGATGTTGACATTATGTCTCCAGCGTCTTATTATTTTAGTGTTTATAAGGTGGCTACACTCTAATGATCGTACCCTCGATTATGTTTGTAATCATTGCAACAGATAAGATACGCACTAATCGGGGAATAAAATAATAACTCTAAACACTACCTATAACACTAAACTGTGACTATATGGCCATTGCTGCAACGCCTCGCAAACAAGCGTTGCTGCTGCTGCTGATGATGATGATTCACTTCCAGGTGCCTGGCGCTGCGATCCAGTCACAATTCAACACGAACAGCATTCGACCTGATAAATGCGCCTGCGCACAACATCTGACCCCTCCGGTTTATGCGCGCTATGCCACGTTAGTAGCGGCGGACACAAGCTACAGCCTCTATTGCAAGCGAAACAAGGAAAGAGACCAAAATTACGCGTATTTTCCCATTGAAACCATCGGCAGCTGTGTCTATCGTTATTGTTCCGACAGAAAAGAGAATCGACGGCTATGTTTACGTTTTTCCTCCTCTGCACACTGGCTGTTGCCAGCAGGGCTGACATCGCCGAAGAAGATGATGTCCTGGTGCTAAAGAAAAGTAACTTCGACGAGGCTTTGAAAGCTCACCCCAATATCCTCGTTGAATTCTGTAAGTAATAGTTGGTTAATCTTTCCAACGGGTTTTGTTCTGTGGTTCAGCAGTCGTGTGTGCTTTGCCACTTTGCCACCATTTACCATGTACCAAGCTGTTAGCTGTGCACTTTGACACCGCTTGACTGCAGCCTGACAAGTTGCCGCGACTGACTGGTACTGCATAACACTGAGCTGACAACAAGGTCGCGTTGAAGTATGTCTAATCGTTTCCACTGCACAGTAGCTGTCAGCTAGATTGTTCGAGGAACTGCACCATCACTGTACGTATGACCTGGGCTTGCAGCCCCATCCAACCTGGGGAACGGCTACTGTAACGTAGCTCACTGCAACTTGAACTGTTATCTTACGGCTTGTGTCATCATTAACATGTTTAATACTCTTGTATTGTATGTTGCTAAATATATACATTACTGCTTGTAAATTGCATTCCCATACTTTTGTGTGGCTGATGTCTGAATTGTTTTGTATTTTAAGCATTGTTTTTGTGTAACTTCACTCCACCGTGTACTTTTATTGCATCGTGAACTAATAATGTACTGTTAGTTATTTAACAAACCTACAGCTGTCTGCTGCTTAGTAATATGCGCCTACTGTAGGCCGATGAATATAAACATTTACTCCACTTGTTTATCACGTTGGACGTGATTTTAATATTTGCATGACGGGTATCGCCCAAGTTTCAATTGCATTCTCTAGTATCGTAGTGGCTCTTGCTTTCAGATTCAAGTACACGGATAATGTCAGAATATATATTACGCCGTCTATGTAATTAGTGTTAATGGCACCCTATTAATCCTTTAATTTTCGACATGCGACTATTCAAAGTTTCTTTGAATAGGGCACTTTCTTGTATCCTGCAGGCCCATCCCGCGACACTACTGACGAGCCTTTTCTTACGTTGTGTGACAACTATGCTGACCAGTCAGGGATTGCCATGAGTATCCAATTGGCGAGGGAGGGTTGTAATTCCAAGTTTGCTGACGAATTTCACAGATGGGCGGGACCTTATGGTGGAGGGGGGAGTTGACTGAGGCTCTAAGTTGACGTGTACTTTACAAAAAACGTTTTTTAAATGGAACTGGGAAGTTGCTCTTCTGCATAATACTGACGTGTTGCATTGAAACAGCGGGCCATTGTTTGCAATATTAACCATAATTATGTGGATTGTATTTATAAAAAATAAATAGCCTACTTAACATATTAATTCTCAGCTAATCCTCTCCCTTTAATCAGAATCAGGTCTACAGCCTATGTACAACTACTTTGTGCAAAGCATTCTACATTAACTATCCCACATTTGCAAATAAGAAGGAGCAGGTGTCTGTTCGGCATCTTTCTAGGGAATGCTTGCAGGTGCCACATTATAACAGTAAATATCTTAGAACATGCCATATACCATATTTCTTTGCGCACTATATTGTCTTGAACAAGTGCTTATTTCAGTGCTTTAATTTAGGTTTCCTCCTTTACAAGTAGCTGCCTTGAGTTCAAGTAGCGCACAACGTCTCTCTCATAGCACAAAGTGAACAGTCTTGTATTGGAATCTCTTGCCTGCCCGCCCTCCCTCTAGATGCCCCATGGTGTGGCCATTGCAAGGCCCTGGTCCCAGAGTATGCCAAGGCTGCTGGCGTGCTGAAGGCGGAGGGTTCAGCCATCCGCCTTGGCAAGGTTGACGCCACCGAGGAGACTGAGCTGGCCCAGGAGTATGGCGTCAGAGGGTACCCCACCATCAAGTTCTTCAGGGGTGGAGAGAAGGAATCTCCTAAAGAATACTCTGGTAAGGATTTATTTTATTTTAATATTTATCTCTTTTTTTTTTCTTTTTTTTTTTTTATGTGCATGTTGCTGTGCATACTTGGTTTTGGTCAATCAGAAATTAAGTCTTGGGAAGTGGACGTTTTCTAAAACTGCTTTATAAATTAACAAATCTTGATTGTTAAAAGAGTTGAAGTTATTCTTCTGTGCAGGAAAAATGAATGTTGCCTTACAAACGCCTACATAAAAACACTTGGAGACGTAAAACCCTGATTACTTGACTTGTATATGATTTTAGTTGCATGTTCCAGTGAAGTTTATTTGAACAAGGTGGATATTGGCAGTGATCAGACAAAATATGTTAAAGGTTGCCTGTAAGGAACTTTCTTTATGCTGCTTATACGACTCTGTCAACATCATGAGTCAGTTGGCCAGTGAGCTTGAGAGTAGGTTCCCATATGCGTGGAATGGAATGCAGTGCCACGGGACTCCACCCACAAATGTGGGTCTCTCTCTCCCTGCTCCCCCCTCTAGCCGCTGTGAGATGTGCAGTTCCTCACGTTTCCTCCTCTGCTGGTGCTCACGTATGTTTGTGGCTGGGAAGGGGGGGGGGGGGGGGGAGAGAGTCTTGTCTGGGAAGGCTAGCACAGGGAAAACCTCCCCCTGTCTGCAGCAGTCTATATTCATCCACGGGCTGTGCTGCACTTGCATCCACAGAAACAGTACCCTCGATTGAATCATTGGTTCTCTGTTGGTTCTTCCATGTAGATGTGTCACTTGTCTGCCTCAGTGGCACCAGGCCTATGGGGAAGGGGGGATTTAGTGCCATTCTATGAAGTCTGCTGGCTAATAATTTTTAATACAGCAGTGACTGTAATGTATTCTTCTTCACAACCTTAACCCTCCTGTTGTCCTTGTATCTTATTGTGCCACCAGATGGCGCCACTTGATTATGTAGATCTCTTTATTGTCAAGGCTCTGTAATTATTTCTTTATGTATTTGGGGTTTTGTTTTGCAAATGTTGTGTTTTTTTTTTTTTTGTCATTTGAATTGTTTGAGCTGTAGTTTATTAATGTAAATCCTCTTTGTGTCAGGCTTGTCTGCCTTGTGCTATTCCTATAGCCGTTACAAGTCAAGACTCTGCTGCACCTCTACAACATAGGGATCACTCGGGAGACTTGCATGCTGCTTACTATAGTGGAATTTTAGATTTGAATCAACTTGCGGTTATTTGACCCGTATGTGTATCTTTGCAGCTGGCAGGCAAGCAGAGGACATTGTCAGCTGGCTGAAGAAACGCACCGGGCCATCTGTTGCCACCCTGGATGAAGTCACCCAGGCAGAGTCCCTCATTGCTGACAACGAAGTGGCGGTCATTGGCTTCTTTAAGGCAAGATGCTCCTCTTTTTGCTTTCTTTCTTTTTTAATATTTATTTAAAAAAAAAAAAATTTTTTGGTTGGTGAAATCAGTCTGGTTCAGAAAAGGACCTTACATGGCTTTTCATGTTAATTTTATGCTCCGTGAATGGAAAACCACGTTCCATATTTTCAAAAGAAATATGAACATTTCTATAAGCTCCTGCCAGTGTTTGCTCTTTTCTCGCTCTCTCAGAAAGGCTTTAAAATGCTTTTTAGAGTTATTTAATGTATTTTAATTTACATGCTATATTGTACAGCTGTATATTTCCTCACAGGGTAGGCCTGTTTTGCTGTTTACATTTTATTTGCACAGATGTGATTTGTTAACCAGGAGAGGAAAGCATGTACTGGTAATTGTTTTTATTTTGATCAGTATTTTAAGTGCTTTTGACATTTGGGTTTGACATACAAGTGAACATTTAGTCCATTTCGTAGAAAATACAGATTCTATACAGTCTACCAGAATTTTGCCAAAAAGAAATGTAGGATATGATTTTAAGTCCATATCATCCAGCCCTAGAAAAGGCTGCATTTCCTTAACCTACATTTTCCTTAACCTACAATTCTCAAATGTTCTGTTATAGGATGCAGAGTCTGCCGATGCCAAGGCCTTTGAAAAGGCAGCAGAAGCGATAGATGAAATTCCATTTGGCACGACTTCTGATGAGGCTGTGTACACGAAGTTTGAGATGTCCAAGGATGGCATTGTCCTCTTCAAGAAGGTACATTCACATTTAGTGACGGCATTGTCCTCTTCAAGAAGGTACATTCACATTTGGTGAACAATATATTTTGGAGATGCTTTGTATAAATGTCAAATTTAATCAAAGGTAGAATGTCCACCTGTCAAATATAAAGTCTTGAAAGACTAGTATCTGTTAATAAATAAGAAATGACATCTTTATATGGCATCAAGAATAGCCATTTGTTGGTCCACGCTATCAAATATCAATCAAATATGATTTATAAATGAATTGTTTGTGCCTGTGTCATCACCCTCGATTACATAACAAACCAGCAATACAGGCTCACATGAGTGTGAGCACGTAGTGGGTTGAAGACAACCCGATGCTCAAAGGTCTACGGCAATGTGATCCTGTTGACCTCATATCTACTACGCTCTGCTACATCTGGTGCTAATCTGGGCCCTTGGGACCTGTTTGCAATGGGGCTTATGATTGCTTTAAAGATTTTAGCCTGTTCCTCGTATGGAGGATGAGCTCAACATTTATAAAGGAACTCTGCCTGGCTAAATGGAATGCAAGCTGGTACCTCTTTTTTTTAGCCAGTGTATTGGAGAAATGGCAACTGAATGCAAACAAATACTAGTGTTTTCAATTCCTTGTCTCAAAACTCTTGGTCTGGAAGGTTTCAGGTTTGTTTTTTCTTGTTGCTTGTTTTACTTCAGATATTGACTCTACCATTTCTTTGAGTGTAAGAGCTTCAGTGTCATATTGGCAAATGTGATTCTGGATTATTATCACCATGCAAGTTGGGTTGAATTTGTTCAAAGTCCAACTGGTTAAATGATACACTGGCTAACTTTCCAATTTTACTGATTAATAATTTCCCCTTAAGAAAAAAAACTGTATATCCAACAACATTCAAATCATTTCAACTCTTAAACTATTAATCAAGCTATTTAGAATAGCACAAACTCACAATCAGGAACAGGCATTTTTATAATGTAAAACTGTTTAAATGTACAAAATATAAAAGAACTGGTCTGATAACCCCAGGCCAAGAGTTGTTGATGCATTTATTAGATGCTTCTATCACAAAACTGACAATTTGTCAATAGCAGAATGGGTGGTTATAGTGGTGGAAGTATATTTTCCCTACATTCACTCGTCATTCCAAACAGAAGGCAGCTGTTAGACATAATCTCACCTACAAGGTACCTCAGAAGGCACAGTTGAAATTGCATTCGGCACGGCCTCTAAAGACGGCATATGTCACAATGACTTGTCTAACGAGTCTGGCATTTGCATTCTTGTCACTTAAGTGATTTTAAAAAATAAAAAATGTTTACTCTTCTTTATGCTGCAACAGGTCAACAAATGACTTCAAACTCTACAAGTGGGCCAATGCATCTCTGAGCCATCAAAGCGAGTCATTAGCGGGTTATCGGTGACCCTTAGCGTCCTTTTCGGCTAATATTCAAAGTAAGGTCCGTTAATGGAGTTTGAGTGTTAATATATATATCGGATATGCTCTAGTATATAGTATATGCAAAACACGTGATGAAATATCAACACACAGACCACCAACCTTTATTAAATTTCATAAATGTACAATATCTGTAATCATTTTATTACTCTGTTAAGGGTTCTCCTAATGAATAGGTAAAGCATGGTGCTGCTCTCTTCCATTTACCATTGTTTTGACAGTTTGTATTGTAACCCAACTGACACATTGACATGTCAGCTACCTGCACACTGTTATAAACACACACTCGGTTCAGGAGCATGTTTTCAATGAACAGCTGGAGATTGTTCACCAGTTTGTTGTAATTGGATCTAGGGGCTTGATGATCATTGCAAAGGCTGGCAAGTCAAACGAATGCACACACCCACCCAAGTTGGATAGCTAGAGTGGGGTGACATACCAATGCCAGTGCTGTTCTTAACACCAATGACATTTTCTGGCTCTTTCAACACAGCACTGGCTCTTAGAACACTGGCTCTTGGAACACAAACTAGAAAGTATTTATTTGTACAAATTGTCCCCTTCTAAACATTTCTAATGGTTCTGGTTCACAGTTTGATGAGGGACGCAATACCTTTGATGGAGAGCTGACCAAAGAGAACATCTTGGCTTTCATCAAGGCCAATCAGCTTCCTCTCGTCATTGAGTTCACAGAGCAGGTAAGTGTATTTAATATTAGTGGATCAGGTGACATTTCCTGTAAATGGCTTTAAGAGTTTTCTGTTAACAACCAATTTTATTATAATTCTGACAAATCTGGGGACATTTACTGATGGTACCTAAGTTTATATGGTGTCCCTACAACCATATCTTAACATATCATCGTCTACATGTCAAACATTTGTTTATTAATTGTATACTTTTTAAATTTGTTCTACAGACCGCCCCTAAAATCTTTGGTGGAGACATCAAGTCCCACATCCTTATGTTTGTACCGAAGACTGCATCAGACTTCCAGGAAAAAATGGACCAATTCAAAAAGGCTGCAGAGGGATTCAAGGGTCAGGTGAGCATCAGACTGTTTTGTTTGTACCACGCTAATGTCATGTAACGTTCATTGGTTTGAATGAATTGCTCTCCCCATCTCTTTCCAGATTCTGTTCATCTTCATCGACAGCGACATCGAGGACAACCAACGCATCCTCGAATTCTTCGGCCTGAAGAAGGAAGAGTGCCCCACCATTCGCCTCATCACCCTGGAGGACGAGATGACCAAGTACAAGCCAGAGAACAATGCCATCACTGCCGAAAGCATCACTGAATTCTGCACACTTTTCACAGAGGGCAAACTCAAGGTGAGGGTTCTAGCATGTTTTCCTTAATGCAGGAGGGTCACAGACTTGAATATACAGGGGTTTCTTTTATATCTTAGTTAATTGGATGCATAGTGGCAATCAGGCAATATTCCAGCAATGGTGTCAGAAGAGTTAGATGAATATAAATAGACAACAAGCTTAATTGGACAAATAACTTCCCACCCACCTGCTGCCAATCTCTCGTCTATACAGGCCCACCTCATGAGCCAGGACATCCCTGAAGACTGGGACAAAAACCCTGTCAAAATTCTGGTCGGCAAGAACTTTGAGGAGGTTGTCTTCGATCCCTCCAAGAATGTCTTTGTGGAATTTTGTAAGAACCATTTTTCTCTTTAGTATTGAATGTAGATCACTGTGGTCAAATGTATCTGTCGTCCTAAGTCTTACTAATTATTTGATTTCTCACAAATGCACTCAATATCTGCTTTAAAAGGTTTAAGAATATTTAAGTGATCCAATATTAAATGCGCTCTGTTCTTAGCTGAAATGTTCAGTTGCTGGGGTATATTAGCCTAATAACTCAAAAGGGCATTAAACTGACCACACACTGCATGTTGTCATGTAAAATATGGGGATGTGCGCACACAAGTCCAGACATCAGCGGGCATCTATCTTAAGTTAATACTTGACAGTTTTCTTATTTTAAGATTATTTTTGCTTTCCCTTTTGTCTTATTTAAGTTATGCTGGACATGACCAATGCATTAGATTTGTTTATAGTTTTACACTCCTATAGAACCCAGTGCTCTGCTCAAACTATTGTGAAATGGAGGTTTTTTTACCACTATGAATCTAAACGTCTAGATCCCCAAATTCTGATATTTATAGTTTAGAACATGCAACCTTTTGAGGACAACTAAACATTATTTCTATTAGTCTACAAGTCATTTTATTTTTTAAAGTAAATGCACTTGTTTGTTTACTTGTTTCATGCTTGCCACCCCTTCCCAGGAAATGTGCGCACACAATATTTGATGCTTAGGAACTGTCTTCCTCCTCCTCCAAATGTAGACGCACCCTGGTGTGGACACTGCAAGCAGCTGGCCCCCATCTGGGACAAGCTGGGAGAGAAGTATGAAGACAGTGCTGACATTGTAGTGGCCAAGATGGACTCCACAGTCAATGAGATCGACACAGTCAAAGTCCACAGCTTCCCCACGCTCAAGTTCTTCCCCGCAACAGAAGATCGCAAGGTGAGCTACAGTACATCTCTTCAGCTTTAAAAAGCATGTTTTCCGAATGACTACCGGTAAATATTTAGAAAGCATGTTTTACTATAAACCTTTCCACTTGCCTTGACAACGTGCGTTGTCTTGTTGCGCTGTTTCTTTACGCGCTACGGACTTGGTTTGCTTGTTCTCTGTTGCCTCTCACGGAGACATGTGGCTGTGTTGTGCGCTACAGGTGATCGACTACAACGGGGAGAGGACCCTGGAGGGCTTCACAAAGTTCCTGGAGAGTGGAGGGAAGGAGGGTGGTGCACCTGCAGCTGATGAGGATGAGCTAGATGTGAGTTGCAATAAAAATGGCTGTCCTCTTTTATGTCCGTGAATAACCGCGATAATTATTGTGTTGTTTTTTTCTCTTAATACTGCAGCCCTAATATCCACTGGAGACTTGGTACTAGCATAAAATAGCAATCTTAACTGGAATAAAACACAAGCCTGCAAAATGGTTGACAAAGTATTTCTGTAGTATGTTGTCTTGTTAGTCAACAGACTCTTCCAGATATCAGAACAAATCAATGGTATCTTGCCCTACTGAGACATGCAGCCCTCTTCAGCACTTTGCTGGCTGCCATCATGGTGACCGTGTTACAGAAGGCTGGCGCTGAACTGAACTAGTGCAGGTCCTCTTCATACCACAGCTCCTGTCACTGCTGCTAACGCTTCTCAGAAGTCCAGTTACTGGCCGTTTGACAGCTGTATGCCTGGTTTGCAGCTGTCATGTTTACTAGAGGCACATATGATGCATTCTGAGGTCAGGTCTAGCCCCCACCCCTCCAACATTCATATTCCAGTCAGCATATGTGGCTCAGGTTAGATTTGTCACCCCCCCAATGATTGTAGCAGTAAATACAATGGCGGCTGACTTGGTTTGGGTCAAGCCTGCTGTCTGACCCTGTAGATGGACAACTGGGTTTTATGAAGATGGAAACGAATGAAATGCATTGTCCATGTTCCCTCCTTGAACTGATCATAAAAGCAAACTCTGTTTGGGTTTTATGTGGCACTAAACTGTCTAAGCAGGCCGCTGTATTAACATGTTCCTGTGTTACTCCAGGATGTGGATGTGGATGGGGATGATCAGGATGAGACTGACTATTCAGATGGTGAGGAGGAGCACGATGAGTTATAAGGCCGAGAGGAGACGAGCCCCATTCCCAGTCCCTACGGTAACCAGTCACCTATCACCACCTCCCATTGTGGACGTTCCATATCCTGTGAACTCTTTAATTCTTCCCCGTAAACTGCTTCTCAGTAGAGCGACCAGCCCTTCAGTCGGAACACACCTGACACAGCAGGGGGGGCTTTCCCACCTCCAGCCTTCTTTGGATAGGATGGATTTTGTTTTGTCCCACCTGGGGGGAAACTGTACATCTGTGCACCATCTATGTGGAGACCTCAATGCCTTCTAAAGTTCCACATCAACAACAGTTTGCCTTGTAAAATCTAAACCAAATGTATAAAGGAATTGTGGTTTGTGCTATCCAATTTGCAAAGTGTATTTGTCTTTTGTTTGATATTTTTCTCCTGTAATTTCCTAGAAGGTATTCTCTCCTCCCCACTAGAAAAAGCCCTCCCATTGTCCAGTTTAGGTATGAGCATTGTGGTGCAACCTGTATTTTTAGGTATGGGGAGGGTCTGCCAGTGTTATCCCATAGGCAGCCTATTCCAGGACAAGGCATGTGTGGTGGCTTTCTAAGGACTTATCACTCTGGGGACTTGGGGCCATCTCACATACAGTTTTATCTTGTAAAGTTAACTCAAATGTAAAGAAGGCAACTGTAGCCAAGACCAATCTTTGAGATCTAGTTTTTTTTTTTTTTGTTTGTTCACTTTTTCCCCCAAGTTTCCTCATTTCCTTGTGGCTACTGACTATTTTAAAAGGAAGAAAACTAATCTTGGCAGGAGTAGGGGTGCTGTGTTTATTTAAATCAGTTTTGACTAAAGGATTTTTGTTTGAAGGTTGTTCTGCATTTGTTGTAGCAGTGGCCCAATTGGCCTCTTGTCTGGGCGGAGATGGCCCATGGACACACTCTTTGATTCGCTGTTTCAGAAACGGTTCAGTTGTATCGCACTGCGTTCAAGAAGCCGGAAAGAGATTCATGGGGTTTACTGAAAGTAAGAAGAGGTTGCTTCTTTTAGGGAATCGTTTTCAGGGCGTGGTCTGAGAAGTGTCCAAAGTGTGTACAAGGCAGAACCACCCAGCCCTCACCCTGACTGTGCCATCCCTCCAGGCTCTACCCAGCACTCGTGTCTCAAAGTATGTGTGGTGTATCAAATACTGTGTGGGTGTATTTTTGTGAGTGACGATTTTAATGAAATGTCCCTATATGGCTTTTGTCTTCATTCTTTTCTTTATTGCAGTCCAGGGAACTCTGAATCTATTTTTTGTCTTTTGTTGTTGTTTGGCAGGTAGGGGAGGGTTGAGTAGAGCAAATACCTGGGGATTACACAGCTGTACAGGGGGAACTTTAAACAAAGCATTCCATCATGTTGAATTTGATGTGGAAAAAGTCAAAAAAATGGCCAAATAAACTACTAAAAAGTGTTTGTGCTTCTTTATTGGAATATGTAATCTGTCAGACTTGAAGGAATTATAGGAATCCCATCACTTTAAAGCATGTAACATCATCCAGTTAACTGTGGAGCCAACACAAGTTCAGTGCCTGACAATGTGGAGATGACCAAACACAATTGTGTTTGCTGAAATGTTTCACTGGCTACTTTTTTAGTTACCCTGTGATCCTCCCTTCTAACAGATGGAGAGATGTTATATGATATTCTACAACCTGTCGCAAATCTATGCACAAACTACAGCCAGTGCCTTTCCTGGTTGTTTGCGTCATTCTTGCTTATTTAGAAAGCCCAGTAATTTGTTTGTCACTCCTCCCCGTGCCTTTGGCAGGAATGTTTTCATTGACAGCAAATGCCTTGTGATGTTTTCTAGAAGTGTCCAGCCCACCAATTGCCAGCTGTAATGCATATTGAATGGGCATCTAGGTGTGAGAGCTGAAAACAAAATCTGAGGTTACTGCTGTCATGATCAAAGGCATAAGCTGTGCCAGGGACTTGTGATAGGATGATGAGGAACCTGGTGAAAGGCCCACTCATCTTCCAATTTAGGTTACTCAATCTGTTAGCTGTCAAAGCTGAAAATAGCTTAACCGAGAGTATAAAGACGGTCAGATGAAGCCCTGGCCTTTCAAAAGACTAGTTCCCAGGTTATGTACACAGGACACACGTTTTCAAAAGAAAAGGGAAGAGCTTTCTCAAACTTTTTCTGCTTTGAAGATTAAGAGCAGAAGAAAGAGGAACTACAATTCTGATTTCAACAATTTTCTATAGAAATACAGAAGAAAGTCAGACAAGGATGAAGTACTACCATTGCCCTGTGTCTGAGGCTATAGGAATCCAAACTTGCTCAAAGGAGAGTAAGATCCCAGTTTCCTGCAAGAGTTCCACATCTCATAATTCAGGTCGCAGTGTCCATTTCCCCAACGATGTTGTTTTCCAGGATTATGTACGACACGGCGAGCTAGAAAGGATCGGCCTGTTCATCCGAGCCAGGAGGGTCACTCTTGACACCATCTACAATTCTGGTAAAGCACTGTTAATCCTTTGAAAGAGCCCCTGATAGAGTGCCAGACATTTTGTGACATTTTAGATTCAGCTGATTGCTGTAAATTATTCCCATTAAAATGTATTACTTGGCACAAATACAATTTATATTATGTTGACCCGAGCTTTTTGTCCACTGTGCTCTTCAGGTATGGCTGCCATCCATGAAGCGGTCCTGTCTGGGAACCTTGAGTGTGTGAAGCTGCTGGTTAAGTATGGAGCAGACATCCACCAAAGAGATGAAGAGGGGTGGACCCCTCTCCACATGGCTTGCAGTGACGGCTTCCCAGAGATTGCACGGTGAGAATCTTTGCCATCTGTAATTGATCTATGTGAATAGATAGGTTATATAATAAAGGAGCTGAGTCAATGGGCTGTTCAACTTGGTCTGAGATGTCTAAGTATATACTTGGGTGTTTTTGTTCATCTCTCCAGTTCTAATGCTGGTGAAATACTTCTGCAACAGGCAGCTCACATGTTTAATTTCTCAACTAAGCATTCAAGTTTAGTTTAGTTTAAGTTTATTGTCCCCTAGGGGAAATTATTCTTGCAGCCAGTTGTACATAGACACATAAACAAGGATTTACACAACATTGCAAGATATTTCAAGCGAAATCAGGAATTAAACATATATTACACTAATTAAACATTTTAAAATTACAAGCGTTTCGAGGGGTTACCCACATGGTCATTAAGTTTTCTGTTTCCTTCAGGTACCTTATCTCCATGGGTGCAGACCATGAACTGGAGAACGATTGTGGGGAGAAGCCAGCTGACCTCATTGACCCAGAGAACAAGGAGCTGCTGCAACTGTTTGGGTTGGCTGACAATGACTGAGATCCTCTCCTTTGCAACCTAAACTGGCAACTGAGATCTACTCATAAGTCTAGCCGTCTAAAGCACAGCACATTGATGGACACATTAGCACAATGTTCCCACTTCGTGAGCTAGTGCAGGTCTGGTGGTAAAGGCAGTATGTTTAGTAAAGAGGTAAAGACCTGACAGAAATGGAAGGTCATGGTTCTTTAACAAGAAAAGGTGGAAAGGGCTCTCCTCAAAGTCAATCTCTGATGGCCACATAATTCCTGTTATGTTCTGTGGCATATAGCCTACAGTAGTTTTTGTATTTTCTACACTAAATTTAGATTTAATAGAACAAACTGTAGTGAACTTTTGTTTTGCACAAATGTGTTTACATGTCCGTAGGACTGCTGACTTTTGAATGTTGTGAAAAAGGTAAATTGTTATCAAACTGATTAACTGAGAACTGGTGTGCTCAGTTCTGCCATGTGTTTGAAAAACTTTGACAAAAGATTGGTGATTAAGGGGGTTCTATTAAGACACACTTTCACTTTTATAGGACCAATCTGACAATGTTGTTAACTTTTGATTTTGCATTCTCTACATAGTTTTGTATTTTTTTATACTTTTAATGAAATAAAGTTTTACTGAAAAACAAAGGCAAACATGGATTATTGCAAAAAACCTACAACCAAATTCAACACATTAAAAGGTCTGGTGCAGCACATTCATTATAATCCATATTATAATCCATATTCATTTTAATATTTATTCAGAAAATAGGTACAACAAAAACGAAAACCATAATTTGAAATGCATGACTGACAGCATGTGAAAACAATGAGAAGTATAGCCTCAGGCAGGCCATATAGATTTGAGTAAAAAACCCTTTAATAAAAGCGTGTTATTCAGGTGCTCGTATTAATAAATATACTGTAGTTGTTTATACAGTATATTACTATTTACTATACTGTTGTGTGTCTCCAACGAGGTAAGCTCGTGAAATTAATGTATACTTTAATAGGCTATGTGACACACACCAATTTCACTGACGTGTTGGGGTTCGACTGCATGGTTTGAATGTCAAAATGCTTTTTATAACGGCAGGGGGCGCTGTTACGTGAGCACACGGCCCCGTGAGTGGGTTTGTTTCCGCCCCGCCCTCGTTTAACCGGACGTTACCGAACGCTTGGTTCGTCACATCCGCACTCTATTTAAGGAACTTCCACCCTTACGATTAAACAAGTAACAACAAAGTATCACGGTAAATAGAGTAATCGTATCTGGCTGGTAAATATTATGGCTGATAAGATGGATATGTCTTTAGACGACATCATTAAGCTGAACAAGAAGGGAGGCGGTGGCGGTGGGACTCGCAGCGGCCGCGGCAGAGGCGCGTCGAGGCGCAATGGCACCGCAAGTGCGGCCGGAGGATCGGGGCCTGTACGGAGTCGGCAGAACTTCAGCCGTGAACGAAACAACAGACCCGCGCCGTATACCAGGGTATGATGAGGCAGGAGCAATTTGAAGATGATGCATATCAGTTACATATACGCGCTCACCGCTATTACGTGGTCTAATACATGTTTTGTTTTTTTGTATCAGTCTGGGCTAGACAATAGCCTACTATAGCCTTGTTGAGCTACGCCGATGCTAATCCACGACAGTGAAGTCGCTTCCTGCGAACGCACTACCAAGTTCAACCAGATAAAGCATTTTTTCCCCCTATGTATAATTAAGATCCAGGAAACTTTGTTGCTTATGGTCCTTCAATACGCTAGTTCTACCCTTTCCGAAGTTGGCCTCCCTCGTGTGGATCCCCTGTTCGCTGAAGAGAATCCACCGTTCCCCTGTTCGCAAATGATTTTGCTTGATGAAATCGAAGACTCCTACACATTCGACCAAACGCAGTAAAAAGGTCATTATTTTCAGTGGTTGTGGAACCTGCGTGCCTAAGTTTTCATGAAGACTACTACGAAGAAGAATAATGATATTCATCAGTGATGATGGACCTGCATTCCACGTTTAGCAGCTTGGCCGGATCCCTTCTGCTGTACAGTACGGAGAAGCGAAACGATGCTGCCCTCAGGGTGGAGTTTAAGTTGGAAGCATTGTGATTAGATGTGTTACCATAGGAGGACTAGTTGCCATCTAGCTCAGTCTCTTTTTAACAAAGGGGTTCCCAAGATAGTAATTAACCACAAGTGATGTTGAAAACATTTGGAGTGTAATATCCTCCCCCAAAAAACGCTTATTGCGCACTTTTATCCAGGTGCTCAATTTCAGTTACTGTAAGGCAGTTGTGGTGGTCTCTCGAAAATAAACTAGTACAAGACACCCGATTTGGGAGCCCCTCTGTAAATTAACACACATTAGGTGCACCTCTTAATCTGACCATGGCCTACAGTTCTAATTTGAGGTTTGCTATGTCTTTTGTTTTCCTTGTTCTTTGCAGCCCAGAGAGTTGCCAGACAAATGGCAGCATGACATGTACGATGGGGGTATTGATTCGCGCATTGGAGGAAGTGGTGGGCCAATTAAAAGTGTTGAAACGGGTGGCAAGCTCTTGGTTTCAAACCTTGACTTTGGTGTCTCTGAAGCTGACCTCAAGGTAACTTGTACACCACAAAGTGACCTGGCAATATTGTAGACAAAGTGATTTGGCAATATATCTAGTCTAATGTTTGTGGTGTTGTTCAGGAGCTGTTTGCGGAGTTTGGACCGTTGAAGAAAACCGCTGTACACTATGACCGGTCAGGACGTAGCCAAGGAAACGCAGATGTCCACTTTGAGAAGAAGGCAGATGCCCTCAAAGCCATGAAGCAATACAATGGGGTCCCGCTTGATGGTAGGTCTTAATTTGTAATTTGAGACACAACTCCTCTTATGACTGTAATATCAGAACAACTCAAGTTTAATGTCTTTCTCTTTAGGTCGTCCAATGAAAATCCAACAAGTGACCTCAGAGTCAGAAACGCAGAGAAGACCAGCTATGCAAAGGTAAACATCTACTACAGTGACCAGCGACACCCGTGGGACGAGGTGCAAATCTAACAATGCGGCCTGTTGTCTGCAGTTCAAGCGGAGGGTTCGACAGAAGCAGGATCGGACGTCCCACGTTGGCCAGAGGTGACGTGAAGCAGGGAGGCCGCGGTGGTGGTGGTGGAGGTTTCAGGAACCGGGGGAGAGGTGGTGGAAGCAGACCGCAGCTGTCCGCAGAGGAGTTGGATGCCCAGTTGGATGCTTACAACGCCAAGGTAATGACTGAAGCTTGGGTTAGTGACATTTACTGTACGTTAACCCTCATGATGTCCTT
>JAODUG010013233.1:0-24273 GCA_027564795.1 Aphredoderus sayanus | reverse complement strand
CATTGACCAACGTAATAAACATGGAGTGTGTTTAGAAAACATACAGCATATATTGAAGACAAATGAACATGAATACATTTGTAATGCATAAAATAAAGAACATAAATATTATAATATTTTACAATCTCACAATAGCCTGCCTATTAATTGCTGTTAAGCTCAATAATGAACACAAATATTATTTGACCGGAATTTCTTCCAATTGTCCGGTAAACTGAAACTTTCCCGGACACCAACCGGCACCAATTTCTTCTAGCGGAAATGCTGCTCCCAATCTCTAACTGCAGATACCGGTTTACAACATTTGTTACAACATTTATCAGTATACAATATAACTTCTGCTTTAGCTTGCATGCATATTTTATCCTTAATGTATAAAAGGTATATGTCTACTAAGGAAAGTGTAAAAATGTTTGAGTGGTAATCAATCGGAGAGTCATTTTTAGTGGTATGCAAACGGTCATTCAATCAGGATAAAAGAGAATACAACAAAAAACTAGGGTTGCAAGCAACACTGGGCAGGCCCTCGCACTTTGATGCATGTTGGGATGTGCCATGGACACAGCTCTTAATAGTCACGTGCTTCAAACACTGTGCAGTAAAGTTAAGCATCACCTCCTGTTGCCAGTAGGTGGCGCAATGACTATAAACCCTAAATGGTGTAGAAATGTCTTCAGGCTGAGACTGTTATCCAACATGTGAAATTCCACCCTGTACAGTAAAGTTACAACAACTTCCTGTTTCATGGCAAAGGATTGACACGCCTTTAACCGAATCCTCAAAAGCTTCACAGTGTGGCATCATTAATGGCATAAAGCTAGACTGGGAACATGAACATTTCATGTAAATCAAAAAATTGCTTATTTCCTGTTGCTAGTAGGTGGCGCTGTGACTTTAAGTTAAAATTGGTTCAGGGCTAGACCCTTATAATTATATTAAAGTTTGGTTCAAATATGATATGTGCAGAGGAGCACATATCTTGTAGCTCCTCTGAATGTGCAGAGGAGCTACAAGTGTTTGATGTGTCATGGCAAAGGATTTTACTTTGCTGCCAAGCCATGGAAAGGCCGTAGAACTAAAACTCACAATGACCGTATCATGCCATAACCCATATCTTGTGACTTTTCTGAGATAGTAATGAAAAGGATATGGTAAACTGACTAGTAGCAGAAACCTACAGCGTAAAACTTAACATTTCCTGTCGACAGTAGGTGGCGCTGTGACTATAAGTGAATATTGGCATATCATTGTGTTCAGGGCCAGACCCTTATCAATCTAGTAAAGTTTGGTTCAGATATGACAATGTACAGAGGAGCTACAACAATTTGATGTGAAATGGCAATTGATTTGACTTTGCCGCCAAGCCATGGACAGGCCGTTAAACAAAAACTCACAGTGATCATATAATGCCATGAGACATGTCTTGTGAGTATTCTGAGATAGTAAAAGAGCATTCAAACTGCATAAAAAAGAAAAAAGAAAAAAGAAAAAAGAAACTAGGGTTTCAAGCAACACGATGCTGAGCCATGGAGAAAAATTGCACTTAGTGTGGCCAGTAGGTGGCGCAATGACTATAACCCCTAAATGACACGGACTGACGTCATCATGGTGTGACAAATGCTTGGGGTGCAGAAAATATATATAGTATAGTTATTTTCTTTAGTAACAGAATTACAAGGATTTATGTATTTCTAAACCATTGTCTTTTATATTAATCAGGAATTTCAGTTTGTCACAGACCAGCAATGTACATTCAACCCATTTAGATAATGTTTTTGAAAGCTTTACCAGGTGTTTGTATACCACAGAAGTAGATTACACAAAAACAATTTAGTAGTGGCATACTTTTTAAAACTATTAATTCACAAAGAGTAGATTATTGACCTTTATGGTGGCTTTGGCCTTTGTAGGAGGCTGAAATGGGTTTCCTTGGGAGGATGGCTGGCTTCTAACCTGACATGCCAGATGGATTGTTTCACAAGTCCACGTGGGAAGCTGTCCATAAGAACTGTTTGTTTATGGCAGTTTCTGTCATTAACATCTTGTGACTTGATTGGATAAACCATTTGTCTGTCACCTTAACTTCAACCACTCTGACCAACGAACCATACGACGTATGAAATTAAACTATCGCCAAAACATGTTGGAAGTAGATCGAAAACATATTTTCCGTCTAAAAAGGCCTTCAATGCTGTTGTTCTATTATCAATGATTCAGTTGAGATAAAACTGACGATATAGCATCATCTACGTTTACCTTTGTAGGATCCGCCATTGTTATTTTCAAGTCGCTTTCTCTGTCAACACACCTAACGACGATGCTGATTTGACAGTTCAGATGCTACTCGAACTACAATTGTGTTCTCCCTTAGAGATCGAGTGAGAATCTCGGCTATCTGAGAGAATCTCGGCTATCTGAGAGAAACTCGCCGCTGCTCCTTCACGTTGAAAGGAGCCAGTTGAGGTGGGCGCCTCAGAGGAGCCGATAAGATGACGCACAGATTTTGCGTCACCAAACGTAACCAGAAATTAGGCAACCTGTATGTGAAATATTTCTATTTGCATGGCAAAAACAATTAAACAATTAATTAAACAAGCCAAAATGGAAGTTCTACAAGGTGTCTGAAAATGACGATAAAATCGCTATATGCAATGTGTGTGAAGCAGAAATCCCTCATGCTTTATTTCGCTATAGCCTATTGTCTATATTTGTAGTAACCATAGGCCTTGATGTAGAAAGGCCCTGTGTTATGTTCCTTCTTCTATAATGTATTTTCATGACCTTGATTAGACTTATAGACCTATGGCTTTAATGTTTTCTTATGATTTATGTTTTGAAACCCACACTCATGCATAGTGTTGAGCACTTTAATCCCATAGGCCTATGTTGCATTTTACTAATAAATAATTGGAATTGTTGCAATTATGATAGCCATTTACTGTTAGCCATTTACTGTTATCACTATTAATTATAGTACTTCTACAATACTGTTAATGGTTGCTTGTATTGGTAGAAATAATTATACACAATAAATATAACACTTTAAAATCCCCATTTCCCCAAACCACCCTACGATCGGCGGTATGATCAGTATTGGCCGATTTTGATTCCGGTTATCGGTGCCCCAAAAACCCTGATCAGAGCAGTTCAAGTTCCTGTTGTTCCAACATCTGTAACCAGCCATTGTTTAGCTAGATGTATTAGGACTGGTTTGATATTAACATAAGAACAATGTATCACGTTGCCAAAGAAACTGGATTTTTATCTAATATAAGTCATACAATGTTATCTGAAATGGTATAGATACTAAACAAAAAATATTCTTTGTCAAAAACGTTACTTTATTACCTCAAAATCTCAGTATCTGGGAGAAATTGTCAGGCTACGTGCGGGGGGGGAAACAAGGTGGACCCAAGCGCGGAATCAGAGGCAGACAGAGAAGGTGGTTTTCAAAACGGAAAAACTGCAGTACTCCAGCCAACTGCAGTACTGTGTGAGCAGATGGGACCGCTGGTGAGTGGAGCGTCGAACGGGGAGCGGACGGGACCGCTGGTGAGTGGATATCGCTGGTGAGTGGAGTGTCGAACGGGCGAGCGGACGGGACCGCTGGTGAGCTTCCAATTGGTGGTACGTAGTCCATGAAGAAAACCATATGATGAACTGGCGATGAGTGCCAGGGTGGCGATTAGTGCCAGGGGCAAAGGAACCGCACGTGTGCGCAAATCAGTTACAGCTGCGGCCGTGCTGGCGACACTGTCCAGCGCTGAAGTCGCGGCCCGGTGCTGTCCAGTGCTGGCGCGGCCGCAAACCGTGACAGTACCCCCCTCTCAAGGGGCGGCTCCCAGACACCCCAGGAACCTGGAGGGCCAGGGCACTGGAGGCAGGACAGGTCGGCAACAGGAACGCGGCCCCTCCGGGGGACAGGCTGGAGGCCGGCAACGGGAACTGGAAAGCGGACCCTCCGGGGGACGGGCTGGAGGCCGGCAGCGGGAGACACCGGTGGAAGCTGCCTGGCCACGGCAGCGGGAGACACCGGTGGAAGCTGCACGGCCACGGCAGCTGGAGACACCGGTGGGAGCTGCTTGGACACGGCAGCTGGAGACACCGGTAGAAGCTGCCTGGCCACGGCAGCGGGAGACACCGGTGGAAGCTGCACGGCCACGGCAGCTGGAGACACCGGTGGGAGCTGCTTGGACGCGGCAGCTGGAGACACCGGTGGGAGCTGCACGGCCATGGCAGCTGGAGAGACACCGGTGGGAGGCCCAGCAGAACCTCCCCTGGAGGTGGCATCAGCTGGCGCCGGTGTGGCCACGAATCGTGACAGTACCCCCCTCCCAAGGGGCGGCTCCCAGATGCCCCAGGAGGCCGCCGGAGGGACTAAAGGAGGCCGCTGCAGCTCAACCGCTGGAGGGACTGGAGGCGGCTTCAACACAGCCGCTGGCGAAACAGGAGGGGGCAGAGCTACAACAGAAAAAACTTCCGGGGGCGGAGCTACAACAGAAAAAAACTCCAGGGGCGGAGCTACAACAGAAAAAACCTCTGGGGGCGGAGTTGGGTAATGAGGGGGATAACGGTGCTCCGCTGGGAGAGGCAAGGCGGCAGTCTGCTGGTTCTGTATGTCCCCAAAGCGGCTTGTCAGCCGCGAGACACCTGCGGTGAATTGCTGAACCGGTGGTAGTAGCTGGGCCAGCAGCGCCCCCTGCTGGGCGACGCTGTCAAACAGGGCTTCTCTTTCCGCTGGGTCCATGTTTGGCCAGTTCATCTGTCAGGCTACGTGCACGGGGGGAAACAAGGTGGACCCAAGCGCGGAATCAGAGGCAGACAGAGAAGGTGGTTTTCAAAACGGAAAAAATTACTTTAATAATACAAAAACAAAGAGCAGTACTGTGCAGTTGGCTGGAGAAATCCTTAGAGGTGAGCAGGCGTAGCTGCTCGTGAGAAGAGCGTCGAACAGGTGAGCAGACGGGACCGCTGGTGAGTGGAGCGTCGAACGGGCGAGCGGACGGGACCGCTGGTGAGTGGATATAGCTGGTGAGTGGAGCGTCGAACGGGCGAGCGGACGGGACCGCTGGTGAGCTTCCAATCGGTGGTACGTAGTCCATGAAGAAAACAATATGAGGAACTGGCGATGAGTGCCAGGGGGGACGGTGCTTAAAACTGCTTTGCCCCGGAAGCAGGGGCAAAACGTGCGCGCTAATCATTTACAGCTGCAGCCGTGCTGGCGACACTGTCCAGCGCTGAAGCCGCGGCCCGGCGCTGTCCAGTGCTGGCGCGGCCATGAATTGTGACAGAAATTAACTATTATCCTATCTTAGACCATTGGTCTGTGTTACAACCATACCCGGTCTCCCCAACTTTTAATATTGAAGGGAGATATGAGCGGCCCCTCCCAACATGTACTGAACCTCATGTTTCCTAAAATATGATTTGCAGGTTCTATATAAATAAATATGACTTGACTTGCAACTGATAAAAGAAAAACCTTCTACCTGCAATTTCAGTTTGGTTCATACAACTGCACTTTTACAATAAAAATGCGTAATACACTACTTTTGAATTCATTATTGAATTTCGCGTGTAACAATGCGATTAATTGCAGAAAATCGCAATTATACTTTTTACATTTTGCCCAGCTCTAATACATATACATTAAATCAAGAATTGCTTGTGCATGAAGAATGAAAAAAATGAAAATAAATTAAATCTTACACTCATAGTACCTATATCACATACAGTAATTTATGAAGATATGCAGCGTTTTGAATTAATGTAGGCTACATGTTAAAATAATATCCAGGCTTTGTAAGACTACTCTGATCTGTGAAGATATTTTAAAATATAGTTCGGGGGCTGGGGAGAAATTAATTTACGTCAAAAGGACATGACATAACTGCATGTTTAAAGGAACAGTATGTAAGATTTAGAGGGATCCATTAGCAGAAACTGATTATAGTATTGTAGCGATCCTATTGGGTATGGGGACTTTCGTTCAATGGGGAAGGGGGGGGGGGGTTTCACCCGGTGGGAGGGACGGAGGACTCTAGAAGAAGTGGGGCACAGCGCTCTCTTCCTGTTCTTGTTGTTTTGGGTGCAGCCCTGTTACCCAGTTCTGTAAAAATAAATAGAGAACATTCCTGGAATACACTCGCCTCCTAGCGTGTTGATTGTGCTGGTGAGTGTGGAGGGCTCGGAACGCCACACTGGTGTCAGAAGTGGAATTTTGGCCAACGCCTCATTCTCCCACTAGCCAGCTAGCTCGAATCAAACATGGAAAGAGAGGCCGACCAAGGAAAGGAGTATGGCGGGGACGACGGGATGCGAGGGATATACACGCCACCCTTTACACCAGAGATGTGTTGGATGGGACGTGGCCGGGCGCTATATCCAGAGCGAAGGAAAGACTGGCTGACTCAAAGAGAGCCGCGGCCGACGGTGAGTGTTGCCGTGACATCGAAAAATAAGCAAACTGGTCAAGATGGCGGCGCCCATGTTTTACACATGGACTGTTGGGACAAACGCTCTGTGTCGTAGCCCCAGCTTAAGATACAGCTACAAATGTCTAGTCATGGTTGGAGTGAGAAAACAAAAGCTAAACTGCTGAGAATTATTGATGAAAAGGATGCCGAAAAACTAATTCTGTCAATGCAAGGGGGTAATTTGGATTATGATAGTGCAGTGAGTTGGATGTATAGTGTTCATTCCAGTGTTGAATCACCACAATTTGAGCTCAGCGGTGGCGATGGCTATATCCCAACGCTTTGGCCAGGCTGTCCCTGCAGTAGTGCGAAGACAACAGTTTGCAGAATGCCTGCGCTGTTCGGGAGAATCTTTATGTGTGCACGCAGCCAAAGTGCGCTACTTGGCTAGGCAAGGATTCACACAGTTCAACGATGACGTGCGTCTGGCCCTGGCCACTGAAGCCTTTATCACGGGACTTAGACCTGACACATTCCGCCAGCAGGTCCGCCTGGCGAGGCCAGAGACACTGGAGGAAGCGTTGGAGAAGGCTCTTGTGATCGAGGAAGTATTGGGAGAGAGCCAGTCCTTGGGGATGTGACAGCACCAAACCTACCAAGCGCAACTTTCTAGCCCTCTGCCAAACACCACCCCTGCCCAGAGCAGACGGCAATGGCCTTCTCAGGATCATGTAAACCAGGACGAACACTTGACCTGCTGGTGCTGCAGAATGAAGGGACACCGGAGGAGAAACTACCCCTCCTTGGACACCACCACTATCAGGAAACCACCGACGCCGGGAAACAGTCGGGGCCCAGTGCAGTAGGGACACCACTGGGCCTTCTTTCCAACCAGAACCCACCCAGAGTATTCCCCAAGTGAACCCAAGGGCCCCTCCTCACCTTTACAACCTTCCGACAGCTGTCAGGTAACTGTGGAAATTGGGTGAGAAAAAGTGGACGCTCTCCTAGACACCGGCTCCACTGCGACCCTACTGCATCCCAGCCTGGTACCCCCCAACACTAGAAGACTCCTCCATTCTGTTGGTCATGGTAATGGGGGAGAAGGCTCTCATGGGCCTGGGTGGATATGGTGATTGCTGGCAAGCAGTTCCATCACCGCATATGGATGGCTGAGCTGCAGGAGCAATGCCTGCTAGGCCTGGACTTTATAAGAAGGGCAGGGGCAAGAGTGGATGTGAAGAGGGAAACAGTGGTCCTGGATGGTTGCCCAACACTGCAGATATGGCTTTCCTCTGCCCACCCCACAACCGTAGCTCAGAAAACAGTTGGATATACACATCTGGTTAAACACCGAATTAACGTTGGTAGTGCCTCACCCATCCGTCAACGGCCTAGACACCTAACGAGGGAGCGACAGGCCATCGCAGATTGCTGCGTGGAAGAGATGTTGGCAGCGGACATCATAGAACCCTCAGAGAGCCCCTGGGTTTCCCCCGCACACATAGTCTCAAAGAAAGACGGCTCTCCCAGGTTCTGTGTAAACTACCGGCCACTCAATGATAAAACCATCAAAGACTCGTACCTGCTCCCTCGACTCGATGAGTCCCTAGACCTGGTCAGGGGTTCCACATAGTTCTCTACTTTGGATCTTCGGTCTGGGTATTGGCAGGTCGCCGTGGCAGAGGAAGACCGACCCAAAATGGCCTTCACCACGGGGAATGGGCTGTGGCAGTTTAAGACCATGCCATTTGGGCTGTGCAATGCTCCAGCAACAGTTGAACGGCTGATGGAAAAAGTGTTACCTGGAATCCCACGACAGCGTTGCCTGGTCTATTTGGATGACCTGCTCGTGCACGGCCCTGACTTTGCCACCACAGCGGAAGCACTGAGGGAGGTCCTGGAGAGATTAAGGGTTGCAGGTCTCAAGCTTCATCCTGGAAAGTGCCATCTGCAGCAGAGGGAGGTCATGTTTCTGGGCCATCGAGTGTGCAATGAGGGATTGAAGACCATGGAGGACAAGGTGACTGCTGTACAGCACTGGCCCATTCCCCGAGAGACCAGGGCCAGGTGAAGGCATTCCTTGGGTTGGCCACTGGGGTCGGGATAAACAAACTGCCTTTGACACACTGAAGCGGCCCCTGTGTGAAGCCCCTATCCTGGTGGCCCCGGACCCACGGCAACAGTTCATTCTGGACACAGATGCCACCTTGTGGGGCTAAGTGCAGTGTTTTCGCAGGAAACCCCCGATGGCGAACGTGTCGTGGCATATTACAGCAGAAGTCTCGATTGGCCAGAATGGAATTACTGTGTAACTTGTAAGGAACTGTTGGCAGTGGTGGAAGCCACACATCACTTCCGGCACTACTTTGGAGTACCGTTTGGAGTACCCGGGGAGGGTACTCCAAACGGGCCCCCTTCCACGATCTGAGAAGGGTAACAAATATGTTCTAGTGCCTATCGATTAGTTTACAAAATGGCCCGAAGCCTATGCCATCCCAGATAAGGAAGTGAAAACCGTCTCGGACACCCTCATTGGCAGGATGTTCAGCTGATTTGGAATGACATCTGTCCTGCATTCTGACCAGGGCCGGAATTTCGAAGCCATGGTCTTTTCAGAAATGTGCCGGAGGCTGGGGATACACAAAACCCGTACTACCCCGCTTCATCCTCAAAGCGATGGGCTTGTGGAGAGATTTATGAGGACTTTAGGAGCACAACTAGCACTGACCACGGCTAAGGACCAGATGAACTGGGATGAGCAACTTCCTTTAGTCCTCCTGTCATGCCGTAGTGCAGTGCAGGAGTCTACCGGGTCTACCCCAGCCTTTTTGATGTTGGGTCGGGAACTCAGGACCCCCACCGAGTTGGCTTACGGACGACACCCTGATTGCCTAGCTGCTGACACTGGGCTGGAATACGCACGGAAGCTACAGAACCTGCTGGAGGTGGCTCACCATTACGCACGTGAACAGGTTGAAGCTGCCAGCATACGCCAGAAGAGGGGCTATGATGTTCATGGGAAGGGTAAACCGTTCGCTGCTGGCGACCTGGTGTGGGTGTACGGTCCAAAATAAATTTGGTCGGGGCCTTGCTCTGGTTAAAGCTGGACAGCAACTGGGTGGGACCCTGCTACGTCATCGAGCGAATCTGAGAGGTGGTGTACAGAGTGAAGTTGGCACCACGCGGAAGGATAGTGGTCATTTACCAGAACCGGATGGTGCTGTACAGAGGGTCAAACTATCCCTCTTTTCAGTCAAGGTCGCCACCACACACATTGCCAGATCAGTCCAGTCCACCTAGCCGTAACAGGAGACCAGGCTACTTTCGGGGCAAGAGAGTAACACCTATGAGAGTAGTTGTGCCAACCATCAGTGACAGTCAGCATTCCTCACCTCTCCCAAGATTGGGTCGCATGCAGCCTCCTGTCTCCCCTGAGAACACCTCTCCCAGGAGGACCGCCAACCGGTCTGGCCACTATCACCGCCGGAGACCAGAACGTTTCAGAGACTTTAGACAGAAATCTATTTAACCCTCTTGATGTCCTCTGGGTCAAAATTACCCAAATCACTATCTGTTTGTGGCAGATAGAAGGCGCTAAACCTAATTCTACAGCTTACACACACATATGATGTGCACACAAGGTGTGACTTTGAAACCCAAGGACAACAGGAGGGTTAAAACACACAAACGACAACACAAATACATAAAGAAATAATTAATTAATAAATAAATACACAGCAATGCCAACTGAAAAACACACAAATAATACACAATCAGATGGCGTCGCCGTGTGGCCAAATACGAGATTTCTGAGTACATCACGAGGGTTAACTATTTTACTATTACTTAAGTACATATAAGGATCGGAGCATACTGTACTGTATGTATAAGTGAGAGTAGGAACGGAAATTGTCCGGTAGGTTGAGAGTTTTGCCTTCTGGCTCCGCTCTCTTTTTGTTACAATCGATTGCAATACCGCTCCCGCTGCTCCGATTCACGAAGCAATCTCCCGCTCCAATGTCTCCTCCCTCGCAAACAATATCCTGAGGTACTTGAACTCATTCCCTACCCAGAGTAGGCACAGAGTAAATTCTCAACTGCCCTTAGGAAGTCGGGGAGGGCGTTCAAGATCTGAGGAGCAGCAGAACAGAAGGCCCGGTCACCCATGGTGCTGAGCTTAGTCCTGGGGATAAGGAGGCAGTGTGACTTTGCTGAGCGGAGTGATCGTGTTGAGGTTTGCGGAGAAAGTAGTTCTTTCAGGTAGGGGGTGGCGTTTCTATAGATACACTGGTGGGTGAGGAGGGAGACCTTGTATTCAATCCTCGCGGAGATGGGAAGCCAATGTAGTGCATGGAGAATGGGTGTGATGTGGTCATACTTTCTCACTCTCACCATGACATCCTGTCCATGAATATCACAAACAGAATTGGAGACAAAGCACAGCCCTGGGGAAGACCAACCTTCACCAGAAACAAGTCTGATGTACTGCCGAGAAGCAACTCTCGCTTTGGGAGTACAGTAAATGGATAGCCCTATGAAGGGAACCCCTCACCCCATACTCCCTCAGCACCTCCCACAGTATCTCCCTGGGGACCCAGTCATACACCTCCTCCAGATACACAAAACACATGTGTTTTGTGTATCTGGAGGAGGAGCTTTCAGCATTTTCAGATGGATCTAATCAATGCTCAAGGCTTTGCCATTGTTCAGTTGTTTGACTACCTCAGTGACTTCCACCAGGGAAAATGACGATGATCCCCCATCAGCCTCCAACTCTGCCGCTATGATAGAGTGCATGTTTCAGATTCAGATCCGGAAGTTCCTCAAAGTTTTCCTTCCACCGCGATATTACCGCCTCAGTTGAGGTCAACAGCGTCCCATCCTTACTGTACACAGCTTGGATGGTTCCTTGTTTCCCCTTCCTGAAGTGGTTTTTCAAAAACACCTTGGTGCCGACCTAAATTCCTTCTCCATGTCTTCTCCGAATTTCTCCCACACCCGCTGCTTTCTGCCTGCCTGCCTGCTTTGCAAAAACAACAGTCAGAGTTTCCCCCACCCACAACCCATAGGCATAAGGAGGCAACCCTCTTGTCCGGGGGCTTGTGAGTATCCCCACACCTGCCCGGCATCTAACACCCTGGGCAACTCCAGAGTAGAATAGTCCATCCCCTCTCAAGGAGTATGGTTCCAGAACTGAGACTGTGCTAGCACAATAAGGTAGTGTGTCTGAACCCGAGGACAACAGGAGGGTTAAAAGGCACACACGAAAAAAAAACTGTACATAAAGATATAATTAATAAATAAATAAATACACAATCTTCACAATCAGGTGTCACCATCTGGTGGCACAATATGATATAATAAAGACAACAGAAGGGTTAAATGATGTGGACAATGAGTACATTACATGTTTTATTATGTTTTATTCAGATAGTTCAGATAGTTCTTGGTCAACATTATTTCTTTAAAAACTGTATTACTGCTCAAAAGTATGATTAAGCAACACCTTTACCAGCTTAAGCAGCTTTTCCTGTAAGCGTCGGCATGGAAATGGCAGGTGGATGAAAGAGAGACTTCACAAAAGACGTATGCTCTAAGAATTTAATAAAGCAATGCAAAACAACACAAAACCAGATTCTTCTCGGTTGTCATGACAAACAAAAACCCACAACCAAGGTGTGCATAATAAACAATTAAACAAAGTTGTGTGTGTGATTTGGGGTGCGCTGGGGAAACATGTGGCCGGGACCATGGGCACATGGCGAGGAATTGTGGGAGAGTCAAGCATCGGCGCTTACCTGGACGTTACATTTCCCTGAAACAAATGCAATACCCAAGCAGCATTACATGTCTTTTTTGTCAAATCAAGTCTCTTGGTCCTTTTAATTATGTATGTGCATGAGATTTTAAGTAAGGCAGTTATTTTAAGCAATGGTCTTCCAAGTTAAGTGATCAAAAATAATAATAATCACATGCGAAACATAATTAGTTAATTGGTAATGTCAGAATGGAATAGGAATTGAGCATCACATTTTTGTAAATTAACTCCTGATTACTGCATGTTAAGGCTAAATTCAAATGTTTGGGGTTGGAAGTTATATAATATAGTGTTTATGAAACGACTTAGCCTCGATGGTAATACGTAAGGAAGTAAAAGATTATCTCGGATGTGGATGACACTTTACCTGTTTTTGGGTTGATAAAAAATATCTTGGTTGAATGAAATATCTTTCATTGCTTTTGAATATTTTTGGCGTTACCAAACTTTGAATTTCAGTAAAGACTTGTTGACATAAGGTGGCAGTGCCCATTCTTGCCCAGGAAACAAATAGTGCATGAGCTCGTTGATTACACCTCATATTTTTCCATTAGTTTTAAACAAAGTGTGTTTGTGCCAATAACATATAATCTAGTGATATTATTGCACACACACACACCTCTCTCTCTCTCTCTCTCTCTCTCTCTCTCTCTCTCTCTCTCTGTAATAGAGTGAGAAAGGCCTTTATTTTACCAGTTGGTTTTATAGACCACCATCTAGTGATAATTGATTCATCAATGACTGTGTAGCCCACATGTAGCCCATACTGGCGGTTTAATGCATTAGTTAATAATTGTTGTACATTTCTTTGGCAGATGGCAGATGAGAAAAATATTTTAAAAATCGAACCCCATGGTGGGAAATGGAGGCACCACAGTACACATTACTACAACATGTATTTTTTCCCATATTAGGAAACACTTTGCTTGTGTAGGCCTTTAATGTGCAGTCATTATTTTTTAAATTTTTTTTAATTGCTAAAGGTCCGTGAACCTCTTATTTCAATTTTCTATTTAAAAAAAGTAATAGAAAACTGGAAAATGTATTTGTATTTTAGTACGTAAGTAAAATGTACAAATACAGTGGCTTGAAGGTGAAAAGAATATTGCTTTGATCTTGAAAAAAGGAGAGAAAGAACAATCTTATCTGAAAATGAAAACTTAATGACATTATAAATATGGATACTCATGACATATCAACCGTTATATCTAATTTATATAAAATACCTTTATGCTTCATAAACTTACTGAACACTCATCTAATATGTAAACCTCAATTTCCTAATACAACAGTGGATTTAGTTAATAATTAAATATGTTCTGAGGAGTTAACTGTTGAGGTAATAAGACACGCGTTAAACTTAACTTAAACTTAACCAATCTCCATGATGTGATGGATTCAAATCGGAGTTAATCAAAATAATTATATTATATATGTCTATATAAAGAAAGAAAAGAATTATGAAAAATAAAACCACTATTCAGATCCTGACATTTGCACCTGACATTTGCATGAAATTCAGCACATTGCGGATCATACGAGACACTCTAAATTACCATATTGTATAACTGGTTAATCTGACACCACCAGTGACGTGACAACAAGAAACCAAATATTTTAACCCTCATCATGTCCTCCGGGTCAAAATGACCCAATCACGCTCTTTATGGCAGATAGAAGGTGCTAAACCTAATTCTACAGCTTACACACACATATGATGTACACTGCTGGCACAGCAAGGTGTGAGTGTGAAACCCGAGTACAACATGAGGGTTTAAAGGCACAAAAAAACAACACAAAAGCATAAATAAATACACAAATGACTATTTAAAATCACACAAAATCATACACAATCAGATGAGGCCCTCGGGTGGCATAATTTGATAAAATGAAGGACATCACAAGGGTTAACACAGTAGTAGAGGATGGGCAGAAAAGATAATGAGTACATTGTAAATCAAATTTGTAGAGCTTGTAAACATTTTCATATTTTAAAATGTGTAGTTGCTGCCGTCCTTGTGCTCATACCCTTTGTGGTTTTGGTTTGTTATTTTGTTACCACCCCTGCCTGTACCTCGATGCTGTTTCAGCATGTTCCCTTCTTGTATCTCTGCCTCAGTATTTACCTCAGTAAAGCTTTCTTCTGTACTTTACTTGTGTGTTTTGTCCCCCGAAGTTTTGCTTTTGGGTCTGTCCTGTCACCAAACATATGTTTTCCCCAACCAGAAAAATCAGTTGGTAAGAATAAGGAGAGTGCAATTAGCTGTGGTCACTGCCTGGAAAGCCATTCCCTTTTTGGGTATTGTCTTGCTGCTGCCTCTCCAGACTACTGCTGTCTGCTTAGTGTTCACTGAGAAAATAGTCTGGAAACGCTGTTCACTTTATTGTTCTTGCAGACACCATGAATGGGGGATCAATCAGCGTCCATTAAGGTGGGTAACTTGACTGTGATAGTGTTGAAGTCAAGTGTGTTTCAAAATGGAAATAGATCTAGATTAATCAGAAAAAAGTCGATAGTTTCAAAATTACCCAGAGGTCTACACCCAATAGGAAGAAAGGACTGCAAACACTTCTCAAGACCCAAGAAGGGAAATGTTGGTGTTGTTACACCAGGCTATCTTGCCAGTGTACCTGTTGTCACTTTAATTTGCACAAGAACAGGTTTACAATTGCTTATGTATCCTAACCAGTTGACTAGAAATCGCTGACATCTAACTACGTCTCAAATCTCTTATCCGGTGGTTCCTAAATCTCACTCACTACTCCCTTGAAGAGATCAGCAGTATGAGGTAGTGAACAGGCTGGAGGCACATGCACGACCATAGCAGCCCTGACGAGCAGTGTGGAACAGCTGCGCTGAATCAGACTGTTGATGAGCCAATCACAACCTTCACTTTAGACTCAGACTAGCCTTAATCAATTTTATGCAGTCTATTATATAGTAACAGGACTATGCAGAAACATTTTCTAAATTCGTTTGTACAGTAGGTCACATGATCTCATCTTATACATGTAGTTTAATTGGCTTTGTCCTTATGTAATGGTGGCCAGCTGGTAGCTGTGCAGTTAGTTAGTTATCTCACATTCAATACCGTAAAGACGCTCTAGCGACAGACGCTAGAGCCCTGGGCGTATCTTGCTAGTGTTCACTCGGCTAACCGGGATCGCGTCTTGGCCTGGGACAGACCGTTATGCTTAAAATCTGCAATCTTAAAATCTTACAATGAAACATGCGTACAGCCTGCACCCAACAGCCAATCGTTTTTTTACATTATATGGAACCGTATCATTAATTATGATGTTTAAATTAAACTTAACAACTATTAAATGTATGTTACACTGTGTCTGTCTATTTACTTAATAGTCTATCTGACCATTTACAAACAAAAACGTTGGTATATGGACTGCATTTATACAGTATAACACGTATATAACCTACCGCTCAAAGCGCATTGCAAAAGGATTCAAACCAGAGACTTTCCAATAACCTCTTGCTTGCTCTACCCACTGTACACTGCCACACATTTAAGCATTTGAAACAAAAAGCAACATAACATACAAATATGATTACAGCCATAAGTAACACCAGTCAGTGTAGTCTATATGCTTATCTTACAGGCTGCTGCCAGAAAGAAACAATGGCCAAGTTCAGAATGAGTTCTTCTTGATAGATCAGCATTGATACAGCTTCCACTGCTCATGTTTGTATTCTTATACATTTTTTAGCACAATGTCAAAGGAATGCAAGCATGACTTTGTAACTAAACTGCTATAGCATTATGTTCCTATATGCACATTTCAAATCTGTTGTTGTACACATTACAGTCTATTTGATTATCTAACATATAATTAATCCATCGATGCAAGGGACAATAGAGAATTTATTCAAGTAAAACAAAACAAATGGCAAATTACCATTATATCATTACAATAAATATCAAAAGAAAAACGTTTATCTAATAAACTACAGTTCAGCACCGCACAGTCAGCATTTCACCTCCTGGCTGCTGAGGAGCAGAGGAGGTGAGGAGGTGGCACTATAGCTCAGATCGCAGACAGGGGAGGCCACAGCCCTGGACCATGCAGCTGGTGATTCACCTGAAAGGCACCATGGAGGGCCAGACTCTTCTAGGACAGCATGCATGGCCTCAAACTAGTGACATGTGGACCTGAGTCACTGAGACAAGGACCTCCTCTGTCTCCGGGCCACTGTTCCACAGTATCATGAGTTCCTAAAACATATTATTAGGTGGGAAATATGACATTGCAAGCCATATTAACAAACATCAAAAGAGATGAATATTGAATGTCAAAATCAATGTGTATGTGTTCGTCAAAATAACAATCATTGAAATGCAGAGGCTTTGTCATATGTTGTTAGCGTGTGTTTACACATTCTTTTTTTATTTTTTTTTTATTTTTTTATTTTTTTTTATGTGTGTTTATACATTCACTTTACCGGTGTTATGTCCCTATGCCATTTTTATCTCAGCCTGGACTGTATTACAACAGTCTATAGCAAACATTGGTCTGTCCAAGACGTTTATTCAGAGAACTCTAACATTCAGGACTGTATTATGGCTAATTAAGAGACATTGTCTAGTTTACTTACATTTATGAGTGTGTTGCTCCATATTCGGCCAAAAATGGTTACAATATGTTGAAAAGCCTTGCTTTGTGGGCGTGAGGGACTCTTGTCACCTGAGAATCTCCTGAACACTTCCTGGTTAGGATACACTGACATTCCTAGCAATGTCGGCTCGTTTAAGCAGTTTCTCTTAGCTCCTAAACGTAATGCGCATGCGTCAAAGCAGGTGGGGATGTCCACTCTCCAACTTAATGGGACAGCCTTTCGAAATGGAGTTTGAAGGTAGCATCTAGAGATCTTGTTAGGAATGAGATTTAGAGCTATGGAATGGGATTTGGGACTCAGCCTTGATGTTATGATGTGTTCCCTTAATGTTTCTGAGCAATGCATGTTTTGGATATAACATGATGGGGTAGTAGCATGAACTACCCTGTCTGGTTAATGCTAACTGAACAGGTGCGCTTGTACTGTACTTAGAGTACAGTAGAATACTGTATTAGAGTACCTTTCACCATGACAACTTTTTGTTCTTCTATAAAAATGACTTTTTGTGGGTAAATTACCTCTGATCTCACCTCAGGTGACCTCAAGGCTGGACTTAAGAATAGGGCAGTTGTGGTATTATCTAACCTAGTTTTAATAACCGTGGTTAGACAGTCAAATACATAGATTTTGATGTAACATTAGTCAGTTCCTTATTTTCAGATTTTTCACTTTAGAAGATTATATCACTTTCAAGCTGGTTCCACATAAACCAAATAACGAATACCTACCTCCAAATATGAGCAAACAACTTATCCTGAGAAGTAGACAGATGGCAAAAAACACAAATGCAAAGAAATTATAATTTATTCATATAAAAAGTAAGTGAATATTTTACTGTTTATGTTCTATCATTCGGCTAGCTGTACATTAATCTACATGTACATGTTGGCACTATTATGTACAAGAGTGATGTAGAAAGATCAAGGCTTATACAGGCTAACACCTGACAGCTTGCACCTGTTCTATCCCTGAGTACAACATTGTGTGTGGTTCCCACTCCAGCTCTTGCAAAATTGAAAGCGCAGCCTATCACACAGCATAGTATTTCTAGACTATTCTAAATACAGATGTCTGTCTAACGGCAGACAGACAAGTATTTAGTCAGAAACACAGATACTGTACAAGAAAGTAAATAAGGCAGGCTACAGAGTGCTGGACTTAACACTACGAAACACCTGTCTCGTGGTTTTAGGATGCTCAACACTAATAGTAGGGAATACATGTTTTGTAAATGTAAATGTAAATGGACTGCACTTATTTAGCGCTTTTCTAGACTACCGGCCACTCAAAGCGCTGTACATTATTGCCTCACATTCACCATTCACACACACATTTATATACCGATGGCAGTGCAAGCCATGCAAGGAGCACCTAACCATTGGGAGCAATTGGGGTTAGACATCTTGCCCAAGGATGTTTGCAGGTAATCCAGCAACTCCAGGTCTGGAACCCACAACCTTCCAGCTGGGAGTCAAACACCCAGACCAGTAGACCATCCTACACCCCACAGTCTTCAAACCCATTCTTTGTACAATACCGTATATGTCCTTGCTATCAAATCCACATTTATCGCTCTCAAACTTGGCTTATCAGTCTAAAGCCAGTGATATCTGGGTCTTATGTTATATGCATAGTATTTGCATGATGTCAGAAGGTCCGTGGTGGCCATTTTGTAGACTTAAAAAACTGAGAGGGGTCAGTATCATGCATAGATCAGCTGATCAATGACAGCGCACCAGTGACACCGTTGACAGCTGACAACCTCATCACTGCAATTGTATTAACTATTATTGCGAGCTAGTTAATGTTAGGTTAGACTAAACGCACTAGCCAAATATGGTAGACTATACTGTTATAAACAAAAATGGTTGTATCAGTAACCAAAAATGCTAGGAAACATTTATATACTATCCCAACTGTTCTAAAACACCAAAGGAAAAAAACGGAGGAGCTGAGTACCAGTAAAGGTAGGAGAGATCTTTGGCTACAGTAGTCCGGATAAACAGAAACTATTTCAATCCTACCCCTCGTAGTTAAATGTGTTCGGAAAGTTTTGCTACAGGTACTGTAGGCTACCGGTACAGTAGAGTACTGTAGGATAGTAGTATAAAGTACAGCTCATTACAGTAATGACTGCGAACATTTACTCATGGAGCAATGTAGCCTACAGACACTAGGGCCAAGCACAAATCACAAAAAACAAAACCAACCAGTCAATTACCGGGTTACCTAATCTTGATTAGGTCTAAAATTGCCTGATTTTAAAAGTAGACTACTGTATTTGTTAGAAGAAGAAGTTGCTTGTCACGTTATGTTCACCCATATAATTGACCTACCACTTTATTTTTGCCAGTCTGTAGAAAAAACATAAATGTAGTGCTACAGTAGGAAAATCAGACTGTACAGTATGACAGATCAACTATAATTTTGCAATGTTAGGAAAATCTGACACGGTAAAACAAATCAACATAACACCGGTACTGCAGTTTAGGTCTCTAGTCTTCCTGTTCATGACAACTGTATGGGGTGAATTTTTTATAACTCATCATTCACTCATCACTCATCATATATTAGCCATACATGTATCCCATTATAAAGGCTAAGGGGGCTACAGGAGGAGTCAGGTACTGCAAAGATGGCAATGGCCATAGCCAGCACAGCGCAGTCTTCAAACCCATTCTTGAAAAAAACTATGGGGGACGTCAAGCGAGGGTTTGTCCATTTATATATACAGTATGGAAGTTTCCAGATGTAGGTTGGGTAAATGGATACGTGAGAGAGATTTTGGCTTGTGACTGAGCCAGTGTTTTTCCATTGGCTAAAACCCCCAAACCTAACCCTGCCTCCCTGGCCAGGGGAGATGCTGGCATATTTCTGCTTCGCCCTGCAGGCTGCACCCCTCTTATACCTCCACTTGTCAATGAGACCTGTCCCAGGCTGGAGGTGACAGATGATAGGGTCTATTGGCTGACACTCCGGAAGTGGGCAGCGCCTGGGTGAGGGCGATAGGAGGCCTGCTTCTTCTGACACTGACAACGCAGAATCCTGAGAAATGCCTGCCACGTGCATGATGCACATACAAACACAGATATAAACACACGCCTTTGTGTTGCAGTTGGTTTTATGCACATAAGCAATTTGTATTATTAAGTAGTATTAATAATATTAGAATGAATCTTGGCTGTATCTTGGCTGTATGTTCTGCAAGCACTCCTACAACAAGTATTAGTACCTGCTTGAACTCCCGGCTGTAGTATGGATAGATGACTGGATTCAGACAGCTGTTGAAGTAGCCCAACCAGAAAATCACCTTAAAAAATGTTTCAGGAGGTCGCAGGCTGGTGTTGAATGAGACTGGAGGGAACACAAACATTAACATGTACTTTAAACAATTGTATTATGATGTTTTGTATGTAGTAAGTAGTATGTGTCTGTCAGTAGGGGCAGCAGCATGGTCTGTCATCCTCTTAGTACAGGACCAGAGGCCTCATTTATAAAACTGTATGTAGAATTCACGTGATAAGGTGGCATACAAACTAAAGGTTTGTGCACACAAAAATAATCAGATGAGCGAGTGTCTTGTCCCACCCAATTAATGGCCACAATTGCCATATTCATCAATGATTGCAATTACTGTATGGCAAATCCCAATAGAAAACCAAAAATATTTTCACCCATGTGTAATATTGAAGTTCTTAGGGTAGGTTGATGGACAAAAATCTTTGATGGACACATTGTGGGCATTACAAAAATCCAAAAAGCAGGGGAGTCAGAATAAATGCATTATGGGGGAATTCATCATGGACACAAACTTCTGTCAACTTTTTGAGACACAATGTATATAGCTTTGATAATTCTCTACCCATCCATCTAACACCAACATCAATGTACAGCTATGTAGCAAAAATGTAGTGGAAAGTATCACATAAGAAAAACACATTTGTGCAAATAATGCTGATTCATCAAATTTAGTAAATGGAACTATCTCTGTCTTTAATGGTGTCGTATCAATATCACAAATCTTGTGTAATGAATATAGTAGTTACAGTTCCTCAACACAATAAAACTAATAAGGCCAGCATTAATATGAAAATACAAATGTAATACAAATGCAAATACAGTAAAAAACACACACAATGCAATTAATTAAGGGAAAGAGGGCAGGGCATAATACCATCAGCACAATCCTGTACACTGTACAAAGATGTTTACTACAGTGTGTTATTTGTGTTATATGTTCAGTAAGCTATAAAAAACGGCTTACATTTTCTGGTATAAAAAATTAAATGCAATTGTCCTTGGGTTTCAAACACACTACCGGGTTGTACCAACACAGGGTGTCATCTGATTGTGTCTGATTGTGTAGTTCTCTTTAGTGCCAGTGCTGTGTGTATTCTTTCTTTCTTTTTTTCTTTCTTTAAGTGTTTTTTTTTTTTGTGTCTTTTAACCCTCAGGTTTCGAACACACACCTTGTTGTGCCAGCAGTGCACATCATATGTCTGTAAGCTATAGAATTATAATTGGTGCATTCTATCTGCGACAAAGAGGTACTGTTTGACCCGGAGGACAACAAGAGGGTTAAATGTTGGTCTTTTTCACGTTGTTGGCTGTCTCATTGTGCATGCGCCTAATCATTCAGTCTGCCTAATAACTACTGATTATATCTCATGCCCGCTCTGTTGTCTGCAGATAGATATTGAAAATTCATATTTGAGGTCTGTACATGAGTGGTTATATTTTGATGTAAAAATGTTATTCATTTTAAAGGATTTCTCGAGTTTCATCCTTTTGTCACTGGAGTTGCAGTTTCCCATTTCTCCAATGGTGTTACAAAGTAAAAAAAGTTAAATACTACAGCAACAATATTATTATAAGTATATTTAAAATATTACAAAAAGTATAATGGGTACAGTATAAAATCCCCACTTAAAATATACTGTATTTTAAAGTAATACATTTGTAATGCTGAGAAGGTGAAGAAGGACCCAAACACACTATAGGCAGAACCTGGAGATAACAGTGATTTCAATAAATGCACACAGCAACACAGGAAACAGCATCTACAGAAAACAATAATCGACAATGGACTGGAGAAACACAAGGGTTAAAACAAATAGCCTCAGGAGGAGTCTGGCCAAGATGTGGGAAGCAGAGCTGGAGTTCTACGGCGACAGCTGAAGTCTTCAGAAGATGGGTCAGGATGTAGAGCTAGATACAGAGCCAGAGGCCTGAGGTGGCAGCTAAAGGCCTCAGGAAACAGCAGCAGGCAAGGCAGGATGCAGTACTGAAGCCTGCAGGTGGCCAGCCAGGGCACAGGGCTGAATGCAGAACAGGGACAATGACAGACTGGAGAGGGGACAGGCTCAGAGACTGAAGCGGGGACAGAAACAGGGACACAAACAGCTTGGGTACAGTGGCGTAACAGGAATAGGTGCCATCTTGGGCCGCCGTGGGGACGGGAGCAGATGCCATCTTCCATTACTGCGGTGCAGATGCAAGTGCCAATTTGGACTGCCGCAGTTTGGGCATGGGCACCATTGCCGGGGCATGGGAATGTGTTCCTGCTGCCCTCCTGCTGTCCATCCCACTGCATAGCAGGTGCACTGCCAGTCAGCTAGAGACAAAAGTGCTTTTCCATGTGTTCTCCGAACTTCTCCCACACCCGCTGCTTTGCCTCTTTCATGGTCGAGGCTGCTGCCCTTTGGGCCCGTCGGTGTCTTGCAACTGTCTCCGGAGTCCTCCAGGATAACAAATCCTGGAAGGCATCTTTCTTCAGTCAGACGGCTTCCCTGAACACCAGTGTCCACCACAATATTTGAGGGTTACTGCCCATTGAGGCAAGACCCTGAGACCACAGCTCAGCAATGAAGGTTTTAAACAATGCCCACTCAGGTTCAATGCCCCCAACCTCCACAGAGGTGCCAGAAAAGTGAGATCTCACGGACAGGGGCCTCCTCCAGACATTCCCAGTTCACCCGCAACTTACCAGGGGCCTCATTTATAAAGGTTGATACACACAAACTAACGCATCTTTTACCACAAATGTCCGGATTTATAGAAGAATTCCATGTGGAACAAAGTGCACCATTCCACACATCCTTTCATCCAAGCGCTTACGCAAGGTTTGTCGGACAAGCATATCAGCGACACCCGATGGTGAGATCACGAAATAAAACCCCTTCCCAGATGGAACAGATGAATTGAAAGGCATCGCCACATACAATTTTATGTTTGTAATGTAGACTATACCTCTAATATATATTATTAACTGTAACATATGATAAACAAGTACAAAACACAAATACTAACCCAAAATAATAATGATATAAGCTACACCTGCATATACAAAACCACCTGAATTAATACAAATGCACGAAAGCTATAAAGAGTGTCCATTGTGACTTGTGTGAGTTAATGCGAATTAATGGCTGCTCTGGCATTGCTTGAAGGCATGGCCCACAGACGATTAAGACGTGAACATGTGTTCATGGACCAAGATGATTTCCTAGCTCGTGATGATTCAGATTACCATTTACATTACATTCTCTTGGATATCTGTGCTGAATATCCCAGCTTTAGATCGACCCACCCAGTGCAGGTCCATCCCTGGTACAGGTCCATCCCTATAAAACTCTGGGGTTCCTTTCAACTGGGACGTTCCATCGCGAACTGGCTGATAGGTCAGGAATATCCCAACCATTCTTCAATGCTATTATGCCAGCCATGTGGAATGACCCCACGTTATTTAAGGTTTACGTATTCTGTCCATGAGCAGGACAATATCAAAATACAATTTGCAGCAATGTCCAGTTTCTCAGTAATCAGATCAAATGATCGCACTCATGTTACCATAAAAGCAACAAATGAGAATGAGTTTGCGTTTGTCAATTGCAAACATTACCATTCAATAAATGTTAAACTCATTTGCACTGCTGACATGATTATACCAAATTTAGTGGGTCGATGGCCTGGCTCAACTCACGACTCATTTATTTGGAGCGTAAAAAATGTATACGCCGTTTATGAACAGGCCAGACATATTCGTATTCGAAAGGACCTCCGTATCCGAAAGATGGAGGCATGATTAAGCACGGTGGCGTGCAGCTAAACAAACATTTATTTAAACAAAACATCTGCCAATTTAATTTATGAACAAATAAGACTTATCTAAATCGCTCTGGAGGACCTCGATTACGAGTGCTTGGAGGACCTTGAAGCCCAAGAGAAATCGCACAGAAGACTCACCTGGAGCAGTCTTCATACAGAGCGGTGATTTCAGTGAAATCCTAGATCCTAGCCTTGATTCCCGATTATTTCTGGTGGAAGTCCTTAACCCTCGTAATGTACTCGTAATATAGTATTTAGCCACACGGCGGTGCCATCTGATTGTGTATGATTTGTGT
>JAODUG010013224.1:8913-22152 GCA_027564795.1 Aphredoderus sayanus | reverse complement strand
CAGCACCAAGTAAACACCACCTATTTCTGAGCACTAAGGACTGAATTAATATTATGGCTTTTCACATTTATACATCCTTCCTATTTGTTTATTTTGGTGAGTGGCTGCCTTCAGGCATTCTAACCCTTCACTGGAAACACTGGACAGGGAAACTAAGCAGATAATGTTTAAGACTGGAAAGTGAAACTAAACTCTGGGAGACAAAGACAGCGTCTGTCATGACTTTGAGTCCATCCTGACTATCTATGACCGCAGGTGTAGAGTTTCACCCACCTGCATGTCACCCTCCCCAGGCTAGTATTTGCAGATAGGGGGCAGCATTGTCTCAAATCAAAATGGTAGTGAATTATGAAATTAACTTAATTTATTTATGTAAGATTTAAAACCTAAATTCACGTTCTACAAAATTTTACAAAACAGCAGTATATAATAGGAATAACTAAATGCATCATTCAACAGGGGATCTTACAGGGTGGATAGGCATCAGAGTTATGTTGGATTTTAATTCATCATTATACCATAAGTTTTTTAAGAGTTTTAAAGACAAACAGAATGACCTTCATATGAGTTCCATAATGGACTTCTAATGAGCTTCTACTCGAAACGTACCACCAGTTAAAAGTTCCTATGAATCGAAATGTATGCAATTGTATTGCCTAGGAAGTGTAGAGTCTGTAGGTGCTGTACATATCTGTACAGTGATTAAATGTAACGCCTTCTCTATCACCTCAGGTTACCCAGGCTTCCAGACAGCCACCTACACCAGTCGGAGCTATGCTGGCATCACACCTGGATATACCTACCAGTTCCCTGGTAATCTCAACACTTTTTCTGATCTTGATGTACTGATAAAACGCACACCAACATTTACTGAGCAGGTAAAACTACCCAAGATAGAAGAAATGCCAATATTTGCAAAAATCAAACTTTGGCCACGTACTGAACACAATATATTATCATATATTTTCATAAAGAAATAGTACAAATCAATCTAATGGTGTGGGGAGCCCTATATTTTAACATCCAAATCAATCTGTAGTATTTTACAAAGCCCCCAAATTATTACAGAGCTGTTAGCTTGTGGTCTTGAACTGACAGCAAACTGCCACAATTTTACAAACATGTTTCCACAGCTGCTTGTAAATATCAGTGTGGAACTAATTCCGCCTGGACTGTGTAAACACTCAAGTGTATGTTTGTGTGTGTGTGTGTGTGTGTGTGTGTGTGTGTTAATATTGCTGTACATTCGACTTTGCTTTGGGTAGCGGCATTATATGGATTACATTTTATTCCCATATACAGTGCAAAGTAATGAGAAAATCACATGACTTCAGCACTTTACAAATCATTTGGCACTACTTGCTTGAATATTTTTTGTGCTGTATTGATGTTGTAAACTATGCATATTTGTCTAAATTAAACTGTCTGTCTTGCTAAATAATACGTTGTCAAATCAGAATTGGAGGCTGTATTTCATTCACAATCTTCTCTCTGCTTGCAGTCTCGAAACAATTTTTGTCCTTTTGTGCTTCCCGTATTATTCTCTGTGTGGAGTTTTCCTTGTGTGTGTGTTGTCCATGTGATTCATGGACGTGGTGTGTCTCAACAGTAATCTTGATGTTTCTGTTTCTAGAATTCCATTTAGAGAGGACCCCCCTCCTGACTTCACCCCACCCCCCTGAGCTCACAGGTCAGTCACATCCTTCTATGGGCTTTACAAGCAGCATATCTTGTCAGTCTGCTACACAACACTACACACACAAACAATTAAATAAAACACTCGCACACATACCGTTTCTTTTTAATCTTTTGGGCTTGCATAGTTGTAGTTGTCAGGCATTTTTGTCAGTTACACTACTGATTGGGGTCACTCTTCCTTGTTTTTAAAGAACAGCAATTATATCAAGTTGATCAGTAATGTAGACCAGTGGTCCTCAACGCTGGTATTGGGGATCCACTGACCTGCATGTGGTCCTTATCAATCAAACAACTCTCTGGGTCATTATCAGTCTCTGTAGAAGTCTGATTATGACCCATTCATTTGAATCAGGTGTGTTAGAGCAGGGAGACACCTAAATCATGCAGTCATCAGTATACAGTATGTTAGCATATGATACCTTATTATTCAGCTAGAGATTTCATCACACCTTTTAATAAAAAATGAATTAATTAATTAAATCAATCTTATAATAATAGTATTTGATTTTCTCTCTTGCTGAGGTGTATGATTACAATTGTATAGCAAGTTGCGGTTGTTTTTAGGGGTCATGGGTTCCCACATTTAAGCTGACAACAATCTCAGTGAAGTCTTCTGTCTGTGTGTCTCTCCAGCCATTCCTCTCACAGCATATGGACCAATGGCAGCTGCGGCTGCAGCCGCTGTAGTTAGAGGTATGAATTCTAACTATGGTATGAATACACATTTATTATTATTTACATCTAGACTAGGACTTGCTAGGCTGTATTTTAATTGTCCTGGTATTTCTCTGTAATAAGCTATGCAATAAATGTTTTTAAAAAACATTGCCAGTTTAGTTACCCATCTAATTATTATCCAAACTATAGTCCTTTTGAAAATTCTGGAGAAGTTACAATGCTGTAATTTCATAGGCATCCGTGATACCTCCTAATAGATTTATATTATACTTAAAATTCAAAATGTTACATTGTTATTGTTGTAATTTGTAGGCTCCACCCCCTCGCGCTCAGCGGGATTCTTAGGTACTAGCAGCCCCGGGCCCATGGCAGACCTGTATGGAACAGCCAATCAGGACTCAGCGGTCAGCAGTTATCTTAGTGCTGCCAGCCCAGCCCCAAGCACTGGATTCAGCCATGGTTTGGGGGTAAGATATGCTTTTTGTCACTTTTTGTTTTGCTGTTATATAAGCAGTTCCTGTACTGTATTTTAAAGCAGCGTGGCGTAGTGGCCTTTGCTACTTTCAGTCCGATGCAGTTGTCATTTCCCATCCAGCGCACACATTGCAAATGCACTGGCGCCCATCTGAGCGCCCGTGGGTGTGTTGGTCTAAACATGAGGTGTGGTCAGGAGCATTGCTGGCACATTGCTATCTTGAGGCAGCGGAAAGCGACTGCACGATTGACCAACAAAACCTGGTGTGAAGCAGTATTTTAACGCTGCACTAGCACAAAGCACATACAGCAAACAAACAAAAGTTTGATTGAAGATAAAAAAATTATAATATATAGAAATATTTACTGTGTGTGTGTATGTATATAAATATATATATATATATATATATATACAACATATTTTAGGGAGCTTGATAGAATCCTGCTGTTACCGTCTGATCGCTCGCATTAACTTTATTAAGGAGCATATGAGCCGTTTCCTCTGCGGAGAAGCACTCTTTCTTATAACTTCTCATAATTCCTGATTTTTAAAGGGAATGGGAGATCATCTCTGAACTGTTTATTGAGATGTGCTTAGACTGACTGTATGCTCAGATAAAATAGGGATCTTTGAGTGAAAAACACACAATATTAATGATGACTTTGTACATTTTGTCTCCTTAGGGTCCTTTGATTGCCACGGCCTTCACTAATGGTTACCATTAAGGAAGTGAGTCAGTCTTCTTCTCAGGCATGGTTGTGTTTAACCTTGACATACTGAACAAGGTTACTTTGTTTTGTGGTGGTCTCACTATGGGGGTACCCATGGTGGTCCAGAGGTGTCAAATGGGAGCTGGAAGGAGTTGAAGCCACTTTAAAGCTGATCTGCCCCCACCCTGTCCCCTCACTAAACTACACTCCTGTCAATGAAAATAAATGCTACTTTTGTTAACAAATGGGAGCCAAGTCGCTCAAAGTGTTTATCATTTACATGTAATAGGAACAGATACAGATGCTGTACTTTTTTAGATGTTTTCTTCACTTGTTTATCTTATCTTTTATTTTTGTGATGGTTGTGTTATTCCTTTGTGTTTTATTGATTTATTTTTCATCAAGTCAGAAGCTGATATGAGAAAGAAACAATATTTTAATTTTCTTATGTTCAAATGTCAGGAGCTGTTTATTTTGTGCTGAGTAAGTGTATATTTGTCACTAGTTCTTACTGAATTTGAATACTGAATAACAGAAAATTTCTGATTAATACTATTTTTGAAAATGTTTCACTAAATGTAAATCTTGGTAGGTTTTTAACAAGAACTTATACTAGTAATGATAATACAATGATAATTATTATCATTATCATGAACCCGATCACAGTCTCACTGGATGTGAGATGTACGATATTGTAAAATAATGTAAATACAACTTTTTTGGGGTGGGGGGGGGTGGGGGGGTGTAGGTAGAATCAATTTCCTTGAGCATTTACGATTTGTTGGAAACCTTGACTGTTACATATCATTTACACATGAAGACAAGGAGCATTACACTTTTTTATGAGAGTTTATAGCTGTGTTGTTTAAAACTCTGTAAACGAGTTCAGAAGCTGTTTGGGCCTGCCAAAGTGTAAAGGTTTTCTCTTCAACTGTGAATTCAGCCAGGACACTGTGTGACATGGGGAGGGGTTGGGCTAGGTTGCTGCACCTTCTCCAGGGGGATTTGGGTGTCACACATGTTTTCTTACTTTGTCATATTATTGTTATGAATTGTGATTTTCACTGTAAGACGATTGTTAAGGAAAATGAAGGACATAAGTAACAGTTGTAAAAAAACAAACAAAGAGAAATGATACGACTGTTACTACTGCTGTATGTTATATTTTTATGTGAGTGGCATTTTGTTGGGTTATGTGTTGGGTTATGTGGCATTACACATTGGGCTCTGGTGTGCCATGTACTGTTTTGTTTTGGGATAGGTACTTCCATTTTCAAATGTGAAACTTTTTAAAATGTACATTCAATATTAACTGTGTCTATGTCAGTTTGTGGAATGAACTATATCAAAAATTTTGATTTTCCAACAGGGGCAGGGAATTTTTGTTGTTAGACGCCACCAGATATACAGTACTGCACATCCGTTGGATAACTGACTGTACCGATTTGTTTCAGAAAATATTGCACTGGCAGATCATGAAAAAAGAGATTTAGTTAAAGATCAAAGTGCTGTCATTTTAATAAACACCAGGCTTTATTTTTTGATATACTTTCTCTCTCACTGCTGCAGGCTACCATGGTAGTTCCAACTTTTTCCTCACTGAAAAAATAACTGAAAAAATAACAATCTTGTCAACACTGTAACCATCTCTGATTATTTTACCTGTCATGTTTTCCTTGGAAAAAACAACTTTTTAAAAATTCCTAATAAATTATTTCAAAACATTCCATTTCTGTGTCATGTTTGAATATGTAGCATTGACCTTGAAACTTAACCGCAGTACATTTGAAAAAGAAAGACAGATTTGTTTAATTATTATTAGCCAGAAGCAATTACAGTATCCTAGTGGATTATCCTCATCTACAAACATGACCAGACAAAAATATAATTTGCTAATTATTTCTTATCTTCTGTTTTAGTGTCCGTTTAGTTGACTCTATACTCAGCTCACTGCTTTGAAATAACGATTAGGTCATTGTCAGATTGGTGGAGTCCAAACTAGAGTCTATGTCAAGCCTTCACAGCAGCTAGTTTCTCAGCCACTCTCAAGTTTCCCTACTGGCTGATATTCATTTTTTATTACTGTTAACTCCCACAGCCTTAAACTCCTTTCTCCTCTTTCCCCACTGCTTGTGCAAATCTGCTCTGAATGTCTCTGTGAATGCCATGCCGGGCACGAACACCAAGGCCAAGCCATCGTTGAATGACAGTGTCGACCACCTGAAGAATGGGGAGGCTCAAGAAATTCCCCCTCTACGGAACTATCTCTGTCTTACCATGTTGACCTGTTTCTGCCCGGCGTGGCCTATTAATATTGTTGCACTGGTTTTCTCTGTACTGGTGAGTTCTAGTGCAGTACTGTGGTACTGGAAGTTGTTATAGAGCTGCATTCATTGTTGAATTAGTGAATATACCAACAATGGAGTAATGTGCCATTGATTTCTCACTGTAAACATGTGTTTATCACATACTGCATGGACATTATTATATAGCCTATGTACAGTATTGCTCATACTGTACAGTACATGGACAGAATGATATTTTAATGTTGTAATGATTGGTTGAAATTGGTTTTCGTTTGAAATGTATACATGATACCAGATGAAGAGTAAATGTGAAATGTGAATGTATAAAGACTAAGTGGAAATTACAATCTGAGCTAGAAATAGCCTCTACTCTTCATTGAGGTGTGTCTATCTGGCACATTACCAAATGCCTCTACTCATTACTATGAACTATTCGAGAGCCAAGCAACTTCTTTTGCTTTGCAATGTAAAACCATTCAATGCAGAGACAAATAGTACCAAAAAATATGCATTTAACTGCAACTTAACATTGGACATCTGTAAATTAACAATTGTTTTGTGTACAAGCCCCTTAGCAGTTCATTTCAACCTTATTCTTACACATTTGAACAAGGAAGAGGAATTGTGGGTTTGTTTCGGTGTTACTGTGAGTCTAGGAGATTGTGTGGATGAATATAACTGTCTTTACAAAACCTTGATGTGCCAATAACAGCTGTTGCATCTTTGGATCTGTGAGTAATAAGATGATGAGTCCAGTAATCCACTGCTTTATGAGCAACAGCCATCACATCTAAGAATTATATACCAAGCAAGGCACTGGTTATTTCAGTAAATCACGAAAGCCCCCTGATAACAGATTTGCATCAAGATTTCAATTTTCCTATCTTCCTAAAGAAACAGTATTTATAGTATTTTAGTCAGTTGGTCAGGTAATATGCCTTAACACTACACACTGAATGGGACATTTGCATATTACACAAAGAATACACCCGAGATTTTATATAATTAGTAGAAGTCAATATAATTTAGTAGAAGTCCAGATTGTATACCAGATCATCTTAAACACTACTATTTTAACGGGAAACGGGTTCCATTTGCTACTATTTTACCACTTTCGTAACACAGGAAAAATTACAATAATGATATCAGGAAGCCAAGGGGATGCTTTCAATGTGTTAGTGCCTTCACTGGCCTTCTCGTCAACAAGTGAGTCAACAATCTGAGCCAACACTGAGCCAGTAATTTGAGCTAAAATAACACATGACTTACAGTACACTCAACCCCTGAACCACAGAGCTCAGAACAGGTGATTTTGCACATTACACTACATCTGTGTGTACAGAGTTAACAGCATGCAATTGGCTGATCAAATTTGCTTATGCAAACAAAGCAACAACTAAAAAAAAATAGCATAGCTCCACCTACATATAAATGAGCTGTCTTCCTCATTTCATTTATATTTCTCCACTGCTCCTATAGTCACAAAACAGCTATGATGTGGAGGACTATGAAGGCTCCAAGCGGCTGGGTTGGAAAGCCCTTCACATGGGGGTTGCCTCTCTTATCATCGGCCTCCTGGTCATCGCCATCTACGGCATTGTGCACTTCACTACGGTACGAATATAGCACGTGTGGGACTTCAGAACAAAATGAAATACTATAGGACCTACTGGAAAAAAGATGGTTCATCTCAATGGGTTAGTCCTATTAAATAAACTTGCAATAAATAAATCATCATCAACAAACAGTATCTGGTCATTTGGCCACTGGGGCCACGCTCTGAATCTGCCCGAGAAGGTTGATCTATAATTCAATATACTGTATGTAATGATACCAGATCTTACAAACTTCCACTTTCAAGCAACAGTGTAATTGTTTAATTCAATAAATGCATACAAATATGTTTTACAGTCAGTGTAGTGTTGCTCTCAACTTTGTCCTTCCTTTCGATAGCACAACATGTCCATTGACCCCTCTGGATGAAGAGAAAATGCAAACCTAATGTTACTGATGTGGAGATCACCTTCCCTGGATGGAACATCTACTGGGCAGTTTCAACAGGCTCATGGACACTTTTCAAGATGCAATAGGGACATAAGTAAAACTTGACTTGTTACCCTGATGCATTCAGCCATAGTCTCCAATGAAAAACCCATGAATGGTGAATTATTTGCTAAAGCGTTATACTGTATTGTTGCTGTCATATCATATGCTATACAACTCCTTAAATGCCAATAGACCGAAAAGGTTCTTAAAAACTATGCAAATGAATTCTGCATTCAAATTTACTCTCAACCCACATTCAAAAAAGTGTATTATCAAATATGTGGAATAGGACTATGATTTCCTTTATTGAGAACAATCAATGGTTTCTTCTCATTTCCAGGCTGTGTTTTTGATAAATATAATCATTTTTGTTGCCTACTGTATGTATTGTACATTACATACAGTTTCTATTTCTGAGAACAAGGTTTCTTTTCATTTCCAGGTTGTGTTTTTGAGAAACATAATAATTATAGTTGCCTGGGCTACTGTAGGCCTATTTATGTAAAGTACTAAAGTAGGCCTAACAGTATACAGTGAATTCTGTAATAAAAGGCTTCAAGTGTTAATTCCCTCCACACGCGGCAGTGAACAAGCAGTCTCAGAGCTTTTCCAACACTAACTGGTTTCCAGATGACCAACTACTTGGAATTCCTGAATGTTCACCGATCCTTCACACCACTGTAATGTGTTGTCTGAGCGATCCAGTATTCCTATAGGCCTATACGCAAGGCTATACAGAAGACCTAAACCACACACTTACAATGATGATGATAAATCTAGAAATAAAGGTGAAATTCCAGTCTATTGTTATAGTTACACAGTTGATATATATTTTTAGGGCAGGCCTATCAGCCATAATCTGTTTGGCGATTGGTAATAGTAGGCTAGGCCTATTATTATCATAATTAATAAGACAGTAGCCTAAAGATACTTGTTATTATAGTACAAATATTACAAAATAATGTTTATTATTAGGCTACAACGTAATGTTTTAGTAGCGATATGACCGTGTGTGTTTTGCTCTTTTTTACACTTCCATAACCAAGCACTTGTGCTCCTTAGACCTTAGCCTAGCCCTAGCATACAGTCTAAACATCCAACGATCAAGATAATTTATCTAATGTAATATTTATTCGATCCTACCCTGTCCAATTCTTATTTTTTCCCATTTTTGTTTCAGTTTATGTTGTGGATAATACTGAAATTCTACCACCGTGAGAACGCGCTGGATAAATAATGACACAAGTACTTTCCTTTGTTGTGCCCTGCTGTTAGTCTTAAAAAGATACACTTCAAGCAGAAAGTTGAGCCAGGTCCCAATGTTGTCATTTTCCATCCCCCTTTTACAAAAGTGTTATCATTAGGGTATTTTGTGTAGCCTACACACACACAGGTCGGTGAAAATGAGTGATTCTTCCCAGGCAGCAGTGGCAGGCAGGAGACGGAAGAGGTGTGCTCTCTGCAGCAGGAGCTCGCTCGACTGTCACCGTGTGTCGTGTAAGCCGACAAGACAATAACTTCTAGCCCACTACAGGTTTGAAAGCAAAGGTAAGACAAAAGTGCCAAAACTTTGCTTCGATCTACTACGAATCACCGAGAGACTGCGAGATTTATTTTGCGTCAATATGAGTTTTGTAATTCCGCATGAATAAAAACACGGAAACCGTGCACCGCGTGCATTGCCCATAGGGAAGAAGGCGAACTAGATATATTTCGTTGGTTATGTGGAGATGTGGAGAATTGTCCTTTAAAACATTATATGTTGTGTTGGGGGGGGCTACAGTGGGTGAGGCCGTGAAGATGGGGAACAGCAACAGTGACCGGTCTGGAGGGGGTCAGGGTGAAAGGTCATACCGAGATGGGCAGCCCGGTGGGAAGGAACGGCCGAAGATTCTGTTGGACAACACAGAGGACATAGACATATTCCAAAAAGAAGACCAAAAGGTTTTGATGTGAATGCATCCTTAGTTACTTTCAACACTTCCCAAACCCCTATGTCAACATGGACCTAAACAAATGTGTTGATGTGTTGATATGATGTACAGGCACCACAGGAAATACAAGAATTTCTAGAATGGCAAAGGGATCTGGAGAGCGACAGTAAAAGTCCTGCACAAGCCAGGCCCACTGTTTTCAGGTGGTCAGGCACCGCCAAAGACGTCTATGTATCTGGCTCTTTTAACAACTGGGCCAATAAAATCCCCCTTAACAAAAGGTAGCTGGTCAGATACACAGTGTAATGGAAATATAAATATATAACACACACTTTGTATACACCATTTTCATCTAATTTTCTGTGTTGTTTTCAAACCAGTCGGAACAACTTTGTTGCTATTGTTGACTTACCAGAGGGGGAGCACCAGTACAAGTTTTGTATAGATGGAAACTGGACCCTGGACCCTACTGGGGTGAGTGTACAAGTGTATGTTTGTCTGTCTGATTAGATGTTTGCCCTAGCCCTGTCTCTCTATACGCCTAAGTCTTTAAGCAGGATCTTATTTATTGTTTCTACAGCATGAATCACTTTATGATGTGCATACCCAGGACAATATATGACAGGCATTCACATTTTTGTCAATAGCATACAGTAGATTTATTTACACAATTTCATATTTTTTAACTATATTTAAAACAATAATGCACTCATGTATCCCAACATTCCAAATGTATAATACTGTATGTTAGTATAGGCATGTTTAGATTGTGCTTATTGACATATTTCAATAATAATGGAATCATTTGATGGTCATACTTGCTTGTATTGTGTTTTGCTTCTTTTATTTAAATGTAGAAATGTATTTATATATGTATTTACTTAACAAAACCACTGCGTGTTTTTCCCTATAGGCTGTCATGACAACTAAGACAGGAACCATTAATAATGTCATCAATGTGAAGAGAACTGACTTTGAGGTCTTTGACGCTCTCAGGATTGATTCCCAAGAAACCGCAGACATCTCAGGTCACTAACAATGACTTAAGCATTAGTTGTGGTGGCGGAAATGATGGGGTTTGAACCCTCGATTTATCACATCACCACTGTATTTGTTGTTTAATTGTATATTTATGTTATTATTAAATGTATCTATGGCATTCATATTCGTCTGATTTATGTACCTGTGTCATTGCACTACTAGAACAACAACATAGTGACAGATGAGGCAGTCCATATATCAGGATTAGGATAAATGACCACAATGAAATATTCTTTTTGAGAATTGTATGTATTTCTTTTATTTATAATTATTTTATTCTCATTTTCAGACTTGTCCAGCTCTCCTCCAGGACCCTACCAGCAGGAAGCCTACTTGACCAAAGGAGAAGACAAGCTTAAGCACCCTCCTATTTTACCTCCACACTTGCTGCAAGTACTTTTGAACAAGGACACGGGTGTATCTGTAAGTTTAAAATGCTGGAACACACATTTTAAAGTGCAAATTTCAACCTGGACATAATTTCCCCCATCTTTCCCAACTGTGGTGACAAAATGTATCTAAAGTTCTGGCCATCTCTTGATGTAGAGACTCCATAGATTATAATGGAAAAGGATAAATGTTAACTTCACCCAAAACATTTGTCTGAATTATGTTATTTTCCACACAAATCATTAAGGGACATGTAATGTACTTATCATTGCACAGGCATGTGCACATCACAGTACCCATAGAGGCCTGTGCATTTGGTGTAGCAAATCAGGAAGCAAATGACTTGATTGAGGTTTTGTTCACAAACGATTTCAGGAGGGAAAATTTGTGAAGTGGGTCAACTGTCATTCAGTTCCCAAAGCAATTAAAGATAACATATGGTTTATCTCTACCCCACATAATGCTGTGATACTCTATTTTAGCACATTTTAAACATTCTATCATAGTTCTTCATTCTGTCAAATTGGAGGAGTTCAAGTACCTCAGGGTCTTGTTCATGAGTGAGGGTACATTGGAGCAGGAGATTGGCCGGAGAATAGGAGTAGCGGGGGCGGTATTGCAATCGCTTTACTGCACCGTTGTGACGACACAAGAGCTGAGCCGGAAGGCAAAGCTCTCGGTTTACCGGGCAGTTTTCGTTCCTACCCTCACCTATGGTCATGAAGGTTGGGTCATGACCGAAAGAACAAGATCACGGGTACAAGCGGCTGAAATGTGTTTCCTTAGGAGGGTGGCTGGCCTCTCCCTTAGAGATAGGGTAAGAAGCTCGGCTATCCGAGAGGAACTCGAACTTGTCTAATATCACCATAGTCAATGAATGTATCATTCTACTGCATATCGTTCAACTGCCAACATCTCTGGGAGGTGTATAGAGCGTTTAATGCCTACCAGAATGGGGTATTACTCAGATATAAGCCTATTAAAACAAATCATGTTTATTTTATTTTTGTCAGTGTGACCCCACCCTGCTTCCAGAGCCCAACCATGTGATGCTAAACCACCTGTATGCCCTCTCCATCAAGGTAAAGTCCTTATGGGGATGCTGCTATCACATTTTGTAGATAAATGTTTCTATTAAGGTTAACTGGGCGGACCTACGTCTTGCTTGCCAAATATTATATTATTATTATTATTATTATTATTATTATTATTATTATTAAATTAAGGAAATATTTTCTGATTGTCTAAAGGTTTAGCCACAACCCCGTGGCTAAAGAGCAGGTCATGTTGTGTGTCTGCATGATAACATACAGTATACCTTCAGTGCAGCAAGTTTACTGCAGTAATAATGACAAAATACTTATTCTGATTTAAATATACACTACATATAGAAATACGCCATTACTTTTTAAGAATAAAACATTGTTCAATAAATGTTTAGTTAGGTATATGTAATTCATGATTAACTAGGTACAGTATTACCCACTATTTAGAGCCTGTACCCAAACCTCCATTTGTTTTTTTCAGGATGGGGTAATGGTTCTCAGCGCAACACACCGATACAAAAAGAAATATGTTACAACGCTACTGTATAAACCAATATAATCCACAGTGGTTCTCCTATACTGTACAAGCCTATATGTGTAATTTTTATTGTGGGGGATAAATATTTCAATTATATGTAATGTAATTCTCTGTATATATTTTTGTGCTATAATAAATTCTTGAGTTAAAAGAATGGGTATGCCACTAGAAATAAAATGCAAAAGTGGTTTTATATTTTTATGCCATGCTCATCTGGAAAATACAGGTATATTACTGATTATTTACAGCATCTTTCAATACATAAAGACCAACCAGTATTTTAACTGTAAAACCTTTTTTCAAACAAAGCCTTTTTTCAGGAATTTGTCAGTCAAATTAGTCAATAGATGGAGGGAGCAGTGTTTGTGTTGTTTGTG